>BMAO01023834.1:0-45243 GCA_019973975.1 Trichonephila clavata | reverse complement strand
GTATGAACCAATTTTTGGTTTAGATTCTATTTTCGTCCACCACGGGTTCTCTTGGAAATTTTTTTGTCCCCAAGCGGGTGATAAGTCAGTCTAGCCAGCTACTCTTCATTAGCTTTAAAACTAGAGATTGTTTAGTTACCCTGACTTAGCTACGAATAGTAATTACTAATTGGTAATTAGCTGTGTTTAATTATTAATTGATAATGACGTTCGAAAACCGGTTGCTGTTCAGAATTAGTCTAATGGAAGGCATATTAGGTTCTTTAAAAAAAATTTTGGAAGCAAAAAGGGCCAAATATAAAAATATTGAATCCAGGAAGGTTTAATTGTTGTGAGGCCGCGGTGGCCGAATGTTCTAGGCATCGGATCATGGCTAGCGTGTCATGAGTTCGATCCTAGAACCACTGAAGATCCGCCGTGTAGGGGCGATGCACGTTAAATCTGTCGAGATCTCAAACGTCCTCCCGTTGGTGTGGTGTGGTAGTTAGGAGAGGGGGTGCCAGCTCAGGTGTCGTCCGCGTCATTTGACCATGGTTCAAAATTACGCTGACCGTCGCCAAAAGCCCTCGTGTTGCTAATCAGTGCGACGTTAATATTCTCTCACTCACTTAATGGCTGTGAAGTATGAATGTATTTGAAATGTGGAAATAGCATGCTTTTTCGAGAAAGGATGAATGGAAATACCATTCGAATGCAGGAGAGAATTCGTATGATGTGTGTGAGAGCAAGGAAAGGTGGTAATTTTAGAATGTTTTTAATATCTTTGCTAAGAAGCTAAATTTTAGAATTTTTTGTCGCCCATCCGGTATAGTGGTTAGCAACACTGACTGCTGTGCCGTAGGGCCTGGGTTCGAATCCCGGAGAAGACATGAATGTTTGTAAATGTATAATGCCTTCGTGGCATGGGGGTACTCTAAATAGCCGTTGAGCCGCAAGTCCTTTCGTGAGTTTGATGGAATGGGAAAAGAGGAGGAAAGCCCCTGACCCTTCCCAGAGTGTCCTTCCTCAAAATTGGGGTGATCGTACTGTCCCTGCATGGTGCTCAAAGTTACGGCTAACGACAGGCGTACAATATAGCCCGATGCCGTGATGAATTTCGGGGGGCCTCGATCTGACTACGTCAGGCAAGTGACATTAACAACAACAACAGATTTTTTTCTTAAAAATTTCAATTTTTAACATCGGTTTCTTCTTTTCAAAATGTTTTTAAATTCTTTTTTTCCCACAAGTTTTAAAATTTCCATTTCCCATTAATTGTTTGTTTTTTTTAGTAATATCTAGACAGTTACAAATGACGCGTATGTTGTATCAGTAGTGATATTTTTAGCAATTTCTTTAACATAATTGTAAATAAAAGAAGTTGAATTATTGAAGACTCTAATATGTTAGTATCCTAGTGTAATTACATATATCAATACTAATGAAATTAAACTATTCTCACTGTTTTGAAAATAACAGCTCGAGTGAGTAAGTGAATATTTACGTCACCCTGTTCAGCTACTCGAGGGCTTTTGGAGACGGTCCTTGTAATTGTGAACCATGGTTAAGGGACGAGGACGACACTTGACCATCACCCCTTCTTCTAACTACCACAACACACCAACGGGAGGACGTTAGAGCTCTTGATAGATTTAACGACAGATCCTCTACATGGTGGGTCTTTAGCAGTACTAGTCTCGATCTAATAAAAGCTCGAAAATAATGAACAAAAATACGAATGCAAAATCAAAGTCGCTACATAGCTCTAATTTAAGTAAAATAATTTTAGTAAATAACTGAAATTTAGCTGCCTTTGCAGTAGAATCATATGTGCTAGTAGGATGAAATGTTTACCGAACTCCTATCTTCTATTTTAATATTACATCCAAATCAATTAACATTCAAATTTAAAAAAAAAAATAGAAAGAAATTGTTATTGCCAGATCTGCATTTTCAAAATTGCAAATAATGATGCAAAAATTAAATTGTCTGAACTACCGATTATATTTTCACCGATATCTTAGCAACTTGATTAAAGATGGGACATATTTTGTACAAAATTTCTTACCCCTTTAGCCGTTATGAACGCGATGAGCGTGTTCATCTCAGTCCGCTTGAATTTTGCACTCTATCAAACGTTATAAACGCGTGTATCGCGTTTTTAAGTAGTAGTTTCTTTTACTAATACATGGCAGCACTAGACTGAATGCATATATTTTGGGAACACATTTTTTTTAATTCAAGTTTGAATTCCGCATAATAACCGCATAATCATACCTTTAAGTTTGAAATATTCAATTATTTTAATACGATGATGTGGATGATGAAACTCCACATGCTTTTTTAGTTTAACTGGATTAAAGCTAATCTTCATGACTGATTGTTTCACACTCAACACACAGTCCACTGAGCTTATTTCTCGTCCAAGGGAAACCAAATGCTAAATAATTGTCACTTTACTAGGAACTTTTTTTTCCATTTTGACGAACAAATATTTGGATGAAGGAAGTGATGGAAATACCCGCACATCATTTATTATTCAGATTTGCTGTTACAGTATCAGTAGTGTAATTTACCATAGTTAAAGTTGACTGGAGTTTATTTTTTTTCTATTAACCAGTTATTAAACATTTGACCATGATGAGAACTATATTAATTAAATTGAAAATATGCATAAAATTTCATCAAAAAGTGAAGCACAAAAAATGTCGCAGAGAGTTCATAGAAATGAATCGGAAGTGAGTTTTTATTAACGTCGCCTTTGAAGCTACTCTTGGGTTTTGGTGACGGACGTCGTAATTTTAAACCGAAGTCAAGCGATGAGAGCGATAATTTACTTGTATCCCACTCTCCCAAATTTCACACCTAATCCAACGTAAAAGCTTTGAGGTAGATTAACCTGCGGCAGTCCCTAAACACAGTGGCTCTTCAGTGGTAATACAGACTCGAACACGCGACGCGACAATAAAAAAAATATTTTTAAGTTCATTGGATTATACAAATTTAAAATAACTTAAATTTCCAACGGATAAACCGGCCCTAATTGTATATATTATATAAAGGGATTCCCATTACATATATATGCATCAGTAATGTATGCAAGTGGTGCTTAAAAAATATTGCCGGAACAATATTATTCATTTAAAAGTCTCCATGCTTTGAATATCTTTGTCAAAACAGCTTTTGAGATTAAATAATTATGAAGAGATATAAAAAGAAAATTGGTTTTTCACATAAGATCAGGAAATGCAAGTATACTGATAACTTAAATGCAAGCAATATACAATTACAGTTTTGTATCTTACAAGATGTGTTTAATTTAAAAAAGTTTTTTTTTAATTTTATTTCTAATGGGGCTTCGAATGAGCATTTTACCATTGCAGACCTAGTACATTCCCTGGGAACTGATATCTCTTTTACTCTAGTATCATATAAGTGGTATACCAATCGCCGCAAGTAATTTTGAAGCCAAGTAGTTTCCCCAGAGAGAGGTACCTGAGCATTGACGATGCAAAACAGTACTGGGAATTTAAATTTTGCCGAAAGCACCCAAATCTAGCAGGCACTCAAGGGCTTTCTGCATGCTGCTTAATCATACAACATGGACATTGTCGATTTTTTTGCATCATGAAAATCCACCGACTTGTCCCGGGATAAAATAGATAAACTTGGGTGTACAAAGCCAGCGCCAAATCAACTACGACACTCAGCCAACTTTAGAGAAAAGTTTATAGAGATATTTTCATACATTTATTTAACAAGAAATTTTTTTTTAGTTTCCATGTTGGTTTAGTTCATAATTAAAAAGTTAATATAGTTTAACATTTGAGGAATTACTGTAAACGCCATTTCGGCTTTATTTCTTGGACTTATCATTTGACTATTTTTTGGAGAGTTCGGTACAATTTCGTGAATGCTTGTGTTATAAATATATATAAGATAAATCCAAATATTTATAAGTTTAAGCCTGACGCATTTCAGTTTTTGTGATCGTGTCGAAAAATATCGCTTTTTTACTAGCAAGTACATTTCAGTACTTTTATATTTTTATAGAAGATAGAAAAGAAGTAAAAAAAAGTCGTAGCGTAACGTAAGAGGTTCATGGTACGAAAAAAGCATAAAACGTTGTGTATTTAATTTCAGTAAAATGTATAATATTATTAAAACCACCAATAGATTACGAAAGAAAAATTGATGCAATTGAGTTCTAAAAGGAGTCGTGCTAGAAAATTCCATAAGTACATAAGAAATACCTTTCCAAAATGAAATGGGTGGTATTTTGCTTCCTTCTTTGTATACCTATTTTTAAAATTTTATTATTATGCGGAATTTTCATTTGTAAATTGTTACTCGCAAGCTTAGTTAAGGGTACTCATTAAGACATTTAAATAATTTCTATGGGGTGCCTGCAACCGATTCAACCATAATGTTTAAAGAATAACTACCAAAATTGTATTCAATGAATACTATGAATAATACTATATTGCTATGAATTAAGAAGTAATACTTTTTTTTTTGTGGAAAATTGCATGAAAAGTCTTCTAGTTGACGTGGCTTCGATTAAGTGAATCATATATGTGGCAATAATATTAAGGTTTTAAATCATAAAAAAGGCCAATTTCGTGTTCGAGTTTTCGAAATAATACTTGAAAGACAGATTGGAATAGAAAGTGCTGTTTTAAACTATTAATTCCGGAGTAAGAAATATGAATTGGCATTTGATATTGTTCAAAGTTTTTATAACTGATTTTCAGATATTATGGGACAAAAATAAAAAATTCAGAAAAGCCATTGCTAAAATAACCGATTCTAGAACTGAACTTAAATACTCGTTAGTTATAAAACATAAAGCTAAGTAAGTGCAAAGATTCTATAATTAATATTATTGTTAAATCTGTAATATTTTTTAACTTCCACCTAAGAGCAGCATAAAGAAAAAAAGTCAGAATATTCATCATATAATGGCATTATGGTTCAGGGATTCATCAAAGCTTACAGTCACGTCATGACTATGCGATACTTCTAGAAAGATATAAAGACAAACGGGAATATTCAAGATAATGCTTGGGAATAACAAACTTAAACTTTTAAAAAACTTGAAAAACATTTGACATTTTTGCAGTATGCTTCTAAGCATTACATGTCAGACGCTATTTTAAATCGTTTATATCCATGCAAGCATGTTTCAAATTTTAAAATTGTTTTCATCACTTATCGCTTTTTTTTATTGAAACTGTTTATACGTACATCCCTTGATTGACATTTTGAACAAAAGTATGTAGTATTTTTATTATTACAGGAAAAAGCGGAGAGATCAAAGTCAGTACGCTAATGGTAAGCACAAGTTTCTGATAGTTCAAAAACTGTAAATTTGAATCTAAATAGTGTAAAAAATCATGTGTTTGATAACCATAGATGCTGAGGGTGGAATTCATCAGGGCATTGATATTCTTTACAGCTCGACTTGATACTTTCTCAGATGCAGTCAATTCTCAAATTTTATTCTTCATTCATGGTTAAAAATTAGATAATGTTATAATAATTATCTATGTTAAGTTACTGGGAAGTAAAGAAACAAAAAATAGAAAGAGATTTTAATCTCAGAAATTATTTTTTCGTAAGAATTCACAATCGTACATCTTGAAGTCAAAAGGGATAAATCGGAATTCCTATTTAAAATGACTGAAGGAAAATTGCTTGACGTACCATATATTTGAATGTACTAAGCTTCATTTAATAAGATTACTTCTACTATACAACCTACTACAGGCATTATCTACTTTCTTGACATCCAATATTTCGATAATAATTCTATTTACTTCCCGTACCTTGTGTTTACTTCTGTACTTTCAATGTAAATAAAATCTGACACATTTTTACAGGCTCTCTTTAAATTCTTTACACCAATGTTGAGGATAACGTAGAACAAAAATTAATACATATTAAAAATTTAAAAAATTTGAACAGTTCAAATATTTTTGAAACTTTTTCTTGTAAAATCTTCGAAAATTTGCCAGTTTATTTTTAACCCAATTATAAATCGGTTTTAATGTTCCATTCCAAATCCCTTTTAAATTTGGATATTTAAAGAATTATTTAAATAGATATTCATAAATTATGATAAAAGATATTTAATTTCTACTTTGTAAGCATAATGTATAATTTTTTAAATTCAGAAGTTTCTTATTTTATTAAACATCTATTTGATCCGTTATTAAAATACTATATGTTGCAAGAGATGCCATGAAAGTCAGTACGAGTTTACGATTTATCACAGACATGTCCCAAGCGGTTAATTTATTATCCTGCAACATTCGACTATAAAGGACACTGTCCACTTTCAATAGCTTAAATCTGCTTTCATCACAAAGTAAAGCATTAATATTCATCAGGAAGCGACGTTGAACCATATCTGCAAGAAATGCGATAACAACAAACAAAACTATCATCTCGATAACTGTTATAGAAATATGCAAACTTCTAAATATATCTTTCGGGCCTTTTTTCCAATGTAAAACCAATACGAAGGCTTGAAAAGTTATTCTGCAGAACGCAATAAAATTGGGAAGGACATTGCATATTCCAATCGCTTAATAACGTGAAGCATCTGTTGACATTTTTCCATTTCTACAAAAATATATCTAAGCGAAATGTTTTCCCGAAGTTTTTTAAATGATTCCAAGATTAGGAAGCATATTAAGCAATAAATATAAAGAACACTGAAGTATACGGCAAACATTGTATGCATCTCTACAATATCTACTGCAAAAACTGCCATGGGAATGAATTTAAAATCGAAAGGTATTCCGAAATTTTCACAGACTCTTATAGCATAAAATTGACGTTTAAATATCTTTAAAAAAATAAAAAACCATAAAGGGTATGATAATACACTAATGATACCGAATAGAGTAATTATTTTTTGTTTCTTAAGGCTTGATACGCTCAATAAGTAATCTACTAGATTTAATATTTGTTCCATTTTATAAAACAAATTCCACCAAAGGATTACAGTTAGCACGCTGTTAAGAAGGTGAATTTTCTGAAATTCATGCATGTTTTCGCTATTAATTGCACAAAATACAACCTTTAATAAAGGAAAAAATCTAGTTACATGAAAACTGAATATCGAAGTGTAAATCCACAATTTCTTATTTGTTCTGACTAATCCAGTTGATGCAAATATCCATGATATTGCTGTCATAATGATTCAAAGATCCAAATTTGCTTTATGAAGTTCGTCTTTAGTTTCACTGCCCTGAAAAGACTGGAGTTGTGTCCGTCTATTTGATACGTCTATGAAATGTCTTTTAATTCAATTATGCAACATTTCAAATGGTTTCTTCTGACACTTTTAAACACACTTAAATTAAATTCGACACAGAATACGGTTACTTTTCGAAGATTTTAAGTCAAAATGAGATCACCCGCTGCTTTGCGGAACATTTTCTGAGTGAAGAATAGATGCATGAAGAGAATTTCGGTAAACCATTCTTAATATGTGTATAAATATCTTTCTATATATGATTCAGGTATCAATAAGAAATCAGTTTACAGCCAATGTCCATAACTTTTTGAAACCTATAAGAACCGAGAGTTTGTAAAGCTGTGAATGTTTTACCATTTCATGTTAAAAATATTTAATCATATTTCAAAATGCATTTTCCAGAAAATTAATCGTATTGGTACTGTAGAAAAGAAATAAAACCATTTTTCTAAAATTTTATAATGAAAATAATCTATTTTTACAACCCTTCTTATATGTGTATAAATCTATACTTTTTGTTGAAGTGATTTAATGTATGTTATCAATTTTGATTTCGTTTTTCAAAATCAGTCTCCAGAGTAGCTAATAGCTGTAAGAAAATAATAATCAGTCCATAAGTACCATTGGTACTAATAAAGTATCAGGTATCAAGACGAAATAAATTTATAAGCAATTTTCTGTTTTTTAAAAAAAAATTTTTAAAGTTTAGTGTTTTTTGAATTACGAATGGTTCCTCCCATTGCGTGTCAAAAACTTTTAGTCAGGTTACAAAGTGCTTTTTAGAAATATTCATAATAATAGTATCAGAAAAGAAATTTAAAGGAATCTATTTTTATTGAAATTTGATTAGTTGGATTTGTTTAAATCCCTTACTTTTATATCAGTTCGATAAAAAAAAATTATTTCTCTAAGCCCATAATTTTAAAATCCATTAAATAGAAAACTTTCAGAAGACTGTAGTATAATTTTAGTACTGAACTCAATAGCACATTGAATTAAAATAGGATTTTATTAAGTTTTTTAATTAAAATATCATTCTAAGCAACGAGAGACCTATTGACAATGGGCCTCGTAATTCTGAACCTCGTTCAAGTGACGATGACGACACCGGAGCTAGAACGCCCGTTTCCAATGTTCCATAAGACACCAATGGATTAAATTCATGATGGTCACATGATAAATGCTATCACGTGTTCTCTATGGACTAAATTCATTACGGTCACATGATAATATAAACACATGTTCTACATTGAATTCAAAACGGACAATAAACTAGCTCGTACTTTTTATTCTATTTGTAAAGCTTAGGTAAAATTTCAAATTACATAATTGGGTAAAGATGCTCAAGAGTTATAAAAAGAAATTTCTGCAAAAAGATTTTAAAATTAAACAAAAAAAAGTCTTGTTTTATGCATGTACTTTTAAATAAAGTGACAAAAATAAATTTTAAAAAAAAAAAGAAGTTTCTGTAAAAAGCGTAATATGGCAACAACAAAGTGTATGAACTGTGTGTGTGATTTGCTAAAAATAGATAATTGCATTTATCGTGACTATGACGTCACATGTGTTTTTGAATTTGATTGGCTAAAAACACGTGGTTTAAAATTATCATGGGATTATGACGTCACATGAATTTAGTCCAATGGACTAAATTCATGTAAGTACTTTGAACCTAGACAGATTTAATGTCCTTAAACTCTCTACATGGTGGAACTTCATTCACTAAAGGACTCCAATCTGCAACTTGACAACCATGAGTTTGTAACTATGATCGTTCGGCTACTGCGAATTCCTTAAGAAAGGTAATAAATTATTATCTCTTTAACATTTTTACTATTCTAATGAGCATAGTGTAGGATTTAGGAGGAGCAACAATTTTTTTAGGTAGCATATTTAATTGTTTAATCTTCTAAGATCCAAAGTAGGGCAAGCATGAGATGAGCCATTTGGAATGCGAAATGAGGGTATCTTAATGACAGGTGTTACCACAAGAATTTTGAATGTGAGCTTGTAGACGTGCATGCATTATGCCGTACAGCTCCCGGATGTCAGTTTGTAGGATGGAGTTCCGTGCATATTACATTTGGTAAGTCAATAGGAAAATGGTTAATGCTAGTTGTTTCATACAAAGATGTCCCATTCCTGCTCTATTTGTGGAAGATCTGGTGATCTTGCAAGCCAAGGCAACGCTTCGACACTCTGTAGAGTCTATTGGCCTACAACAAAGGGATGAGATGGCACACCTGTATTCTGTTGACCCTCCCTCCAAAATGCTGTTTATAAAAGGCAGATCAACAGATTGATTCACCAGACTGACGTACAATTTTACAGTCAAGGTGCATAAAATAACCACGAGAGTGCTCTTGTTGTCTTATGAGATTGTTCCTCAGACCATAACTCCAGGTATAGATGCAGTGTATGTAAGTCACGGACAGATTGGTTGCAGTCATTCACCTGTCCTTTTTCTAATGAACACGCGACCATCATTGGCGCCAAATAGAACCAGATTTCATCAAAAACACAACAGATCACCACTTCTTTCTCCACTGAACCCTAGCTTGACACCTCTGACGTCGCACAATCTGAAGTGGTTTAGAAATTGGGAAACGTACGCTACAGTACGTCGGGCTCGAAGCTTTCTTTGAAGTAACCAATTTGTAACAGTTCTTTGTATCACTGCGCTGCCAACTGTAGTTTTGTTTATAGCTGCGGACGCAGTACAATACGCTACAGTCATACATCAAACACAGTGGTCTTTCCTCTCAGTGCTACCACGGAGTGGGTACTGAGAAGAAACAACACGCGCCCTTGCCTACTGCTACTGACAATCAAAGTGGACATTTTTCTGTTAAGATCTTTCTGCAATATCGCGCAAAGAAAACCTACATTTTTTTAGACGTATTAAACGACTACGTTCAAACTCGATGAGATGTTGCTAATGACTTATTAGTCTTTTTAAAGGCATCATTGATTAACTTCTACTTAATACATCGAATTCACTGATAAATAATTTATTATTTTCATACTCTTTACAGCACGTATTTAAAGCAAACCTGATTTTCATGTACATAGTGTTTGTCGAGAACGAAGTCAAAGAGCTAGTTACTTTTGTAGTTCAACCTGATTAGCCCTGCGAGCGCTTTCTGCCTTGCATTGTTTTTCTTTTAGTCTGTGTAGTAGTAGTAGTTGTAGTTGTGTCTGTCTCAGAGCTCGGAATGTGTAAGTTTTTTTAAATTTCTTTTTTCATTAAATCCTTCTTGGATCATACAAAGAGCTCCCATTCCTAAGAGTTAGAGTGTTTATGCTAGAATATAATCAAACTTTAGCTTAGGCTCACCCCGGGATTTTTAAACTTTAGAGACAACGAAGAATAAGGTGATACCTTTTTTCTTTCGTTAGATTTAAAATCATAAACTATTTAATAGTGGTTCTACTAGCAGCCAAATAACTCTAATGACGCTAAACATGAATCGACATCATCTTTAAATGCATAAACAAGAATACAAAATTTCGTTGATCTAGTAAAAATCTTTTTAGGTATTGGAACTTTTTCCACATTTCTGTATTTGAAGAACTATTTTCATTAAAAACTTTATTTAAAAAATGAAAAAGTAACTTGGGGTTTTTCTATGATGTTATTATAGAAGTTTTTTTAAACTACCATCAAGAGAGAAAAAACCCTACTAAAATCAAGAGAGAATTGTTTCTCTCGCTGCTTAAAACTTCACTTCATGTGTTTGACTGTTTTATATAATAAGAAACACAGTCTTGAATTCCCCAGACAGTTTCTCCAAATCAGTATCTAATACTTGCAGTTGTTAATACCTGTATACTTGTTAAATATGCAGAAATTGTATCAAATCCATCCTTAGCCTGGTTTTAAATCAGCGTTTCTCAAAATGTGGTGCATGCCCTCTATGGGGCACGATAACCCTATGTGGGGGGCAAGCATATCGAAAGTTTAAAAGTAAAAGATTCAAAATAATTATTAATTACTGAAAGGAAGCAAAACACAAATTACAATATAAAATAATAAAAAAATAAATATATAGTTACACTGATATAGTTATAAATGTATAAGTACTGTGCAATGTATTTGATAATTAATTTATCAATGCTCAGTTAAAAACAAATTTAATAATTACTAGTGACTCCTATGGGCTTGCCATATACAAAATTATGTACAAAATTCAATCCTCATCTTAAATATTTGTATGGTTTATAATTATAGTCGTATTGTAGCTTTAGCTCCTCAAAGTACATTATTATTGCATTCAATATATTGTCATTGTATGGGGATGGGCGCGATGAAAATTATGATTGAAAACTGTGTTGCAAATATTGAAAGTGTGAGAAGCACTGCTTTAAATGATTCTTAGATGCGCACAATGAAGCATCTTCAATCGACCGCATAATCACTTTTATGTTTTATTTCTGACTGAGAAACTACTTGGCAAGATTGTTTATAACATTTCGCAAAATCTTAAATAATGATTTATCAGAAGTGGTAGTATTTCTTAAACATTTTTATTTTTAGAAAATAATTTCATAATATTTTAAATATTGCATTTGGTATTTTCAAAGGTTTCTCATGGTAATCGATATTTAACAGCTTATGTTGTAATACAATTTAAAAGTCTATTAATCTGTTTCTTAACATGGCTAATGTAATTAGAAATAGGTAATATAAGAGTACCTGTTGTTATTACTTATCCCCCCCCCCTGATCATCTGAAACAAAAAAAAAACTGATCGAAGTCCACGAAATTCATCGTGGCATGGGGCCCAGATTACGTCTGTCGTTTGAATGCAGCTTTGAACAACATGCAAGTGACAGTAGGATTTCGCCGTGTTCTTCTAAAATCTCGGGAGGACTTTCGGCTTGCCGAATATATGAAGTGCCCTCATGCCGCACAGGCAACATGCATCTACAAGTCTCCGGCATGCTAACTCTGGCCTTCAGCTCAGCAGTTAGCATCACTAACCAATACCATGTATAAGTCCTGTACCTTTAGTCATGTACAAGTCCTGTACCTTTAGTCATGTACAAGTCCTGTACCTTTAGTCATGTACAAGTCCTGTACCTTTAGTCATGTACAAGTCCTGTACCTTTAGTCATGTACAAGTCCTGTACCTTTAGTCATGTACAAGTCCTGTACCTTTATGCATTATATTATCAAAACATTATCTTTGATAATTTTAAATTACCTTTTACAACATACACACATATTGATTCTCATCAATATACCTAATTTTTGTCCAAACAATTAAAATCCTAAAAATTATGAGACACAGAGCTGTAACAGCAATTAAAGATTCATTTCGTGTATATAGTGAAAAATCAGAAGATTTCCGTCTCAAAATTAACTTGGGATTGGTTTATTTAGTGTTTTATCGAAATCTAGCTGTGATTGCTTACGGGAAAAAGTGATATACAAAAAAAGTTTAATATATGTTCTTTTTACTTCCAATGTGGGGCTGCGAATTGGTATTTATCATTGCCGACCTAGTACACTCCCGGGAGCTAGAATCACTTTTTAGTGCAGCACTATTTAAGAGGAATGCCAACCCCTCCCCCCACCGCAATGTAATTTTGAAGCTCAGCTTCCTCCCCAGAGGGAGGCCTCTAAGATCTGACAATGCGAACTAGTCCTAGCATTTTAATTGTGCCGAAAGCTCCCAAGCCAAACAGGCACTCTAGAGATCTTTAGAATGCCGCATAACCATATGACATGGACGTTGTTGATTTTTTGCATCCTGAAAATCTACCGACTTGGGCCGGGGTCGAACCCTTAACCTTGACCGTACAAGGCCAGCGACAACGGAAGTACCCCAACCAGCCGGTATAAGTGTAATATATAAGAGGATTTGCTACCAGACCGAAAAACTTGCAGGGTGTGTAAGGAGAACAGACAAGATTCAGATTCACACAGGAATGCAGGTTCGCAAATGCTACAGTGGCGAGCTATGGTGCAAAGAAGCGGAGAAAAGGAACAGAAACGGCAACACATTAATGTAACAGAAAACATTTTATTGAAAGGTTGTACTATAACAGGTGCTTAAAATTACGACCAAGAGTCGTCTGGCAGGTCTAACAGCGAAGTTACAAAGAATTCCTTACTTTCTGGAAGATTCGCGGTGTATCACATATCCTATCGGTAGCTACAAATATTTGAGCCCGCTCCTTCAACTGAAGGAACGACCCCGTCTAGTACACCAAACTCTTTATGTGACCCAAGAAGAAGTACAATCACTTCCGAACATGTGTTGTAGTAAAAGCTTTCAATAAAATGTTTTCTGTCGCATTAATGTGTTGCCTTTTCTGTTCTTTTTCTCTGCTTCTTTGGACCATAGCTCACAACTACGGCCTTGGCAACCCTGCATTCCTATGTAATTCCGAGTCGTCTCACTCTGTACCTCAGACAGACGCTGAAATATTGTCGGTCTGGTAGCGAATCACCCCGTATAAGTGAGAACTTTAGAAAGGAAGGCTATTTTTACGTATCATAAGCGAGATATTATTGATTCTGTCAGATACAGGGGTCAGGAAATTGTGGCTCTTTGGAAAGAAGGCCGTGACTCTTCAGTCTTCAACTTCTTTGAATTATTTTAAAAATTACCTGAATATGCATATTTATTTAAATATTTGACTGGCTTAAGATGGGTAACTAATATTGTTATTTCTGTATTAAAGTATTTTTTACTAATCAAAGCTCAGTAAATGTATTATAACTATTTCTAAAGCAATAAATATTCAATGTATTTGCAAAAAAATGCAACCGTGGGAAGACATATGTTAAAGTGATTTCCAGCACCATTTACTTTGTTGCATAAATGAGATCGAGAGCCCTCATGATTTTGGACAAGAAGTACACTTAAACCTTCACAAGAAGCGACAAAAATATATTCCGTATTTTATTACAAGCTTTAAGGTTAATAAAAAAAGAAAAAAAATTTGTATATACAAGGAAAACCAAAATCAATTTTAATTGTTAATATAAACATTCAATTATAGAATAAAGCACTTAACGGTACTATTGGTACAGAAATTCTTTCACGATGCTTGAAATTTAAATTCACAACTTTATGAAATATTCACGATAGTTATTCTTGTATTGAGCCACACAAAAAATATCTCCATAGTTCTTAGTTTCTGAAGAAATGTAAAGTATTACTTTGGTAAATAAAACTTGTATGCAAATAATGGGGAAAATGTTACAGGGAGCTGAAGAGTCCTGATCGCAACCGCTACCAGAGCCTTCCCTTCGAATGCAAGAGTATGTATGTACAGTCAGTCCTCCAACAATGTCGCTAAATCCCGATAAAAAAAATTTATTATGTAAAAATTCGTTCGAGATTCCTCTTTCAACCGTAAAGTGTTCTTGGTTCCAGGGGAAATTTGCAAATTACAGAAATTCGCAATATAGTCTCGGAGGTCATATTGCAATTACCTACGTTAGTGCTGGAGGGGGAAAGATCTGGTAGCAGTCGCAAACAGGACTTTTGTGCTCCAAGTAATATTAATAGTTACTCTCTTTTTTATGCTCTTTGATAGTTTTAATGTCTTGTTTCACTTACAAATTGGCTCTTCTGTCTGAAAAGTTCTCCGGCCCGTGGCCAGCTAGATCACAATACCTTGCTTAAATTTAGGCGTTTATTTACTATTGAAATAATTATTGAGATTGTCCAGTCAGTTTTAATACTGGTTCAGATTCAATTAATCGATTACGGAGAGAGACACCATCGCTTCATTGAATATTCAGAATCCGAGAGCCAACAATTCTTTTGGGGATTACAGATAAGTGGAATTTAATTTTTGATCCTCCGTTCGATCTTTGAATTAGCTTATAAATTCAATGAATTGTTAGATTATTAATTATTCATTTGTATCGTGTTGACTATTCTTAGTAACTCGTCGAGTTCCATTCATAATATTATAAATATGGAATTAGAGATGTTAGAACTATTTTAGGGGCATCGGATTCTCCTAAAATCTTCGAAAATGGGGTAGTTTATGTTGCGAATCCTCGCCATAGACCTTCGCAACTTGTATTCTTTTAATTAATTATTTTCTATTACTCCGTTGCAGTTGAGTGGCTAGAAACCACGAGAAAAGTTTTGTTATTAGTCAGTTGTGAATAAAGCTTCTATTTGTATTCTACGGCTTTCTCGAGCTCGTTATTAACGTATGATTTTTCTTCTTTGACATTCTATAAGAACTAATTGAATTTTTCTATGAACTAGATGAGCCAAAGGACTCTCAAAATCCTCTCGGTCCGATGTGAATTGAGGTAATCTTGACTATTTTATTATTCGAAATTAAGCTTAAGACATAATTATTAAAAGTTTATCTATAAGACACACGTTAAATCGCTTTCAATGTTTAATTTGATCTCTCTTTTTAAAATCTGACAAATTACATAAGTTATTTAAATAACTATTCAGATATCACACACACACATGGCCTAAGATGTTTAATTTTGTTTTGTAAGTGTGATTAATTATTTTTAGAGTCCGAGTATAATTATTTTACAAAGCTTTTATTTGATCCATTATTAAAATACTATATGTTGCAAGAGATGCTATGAAAGTCAGTATAAGTTTACGGTTTATCGCACACATGTCCCAAGCGGTTAATTTGTTGTCTTGAAACATTCGTTTGTAAATGACGTTATCTACTTCTAATAGCTTGAATCTACTTTCATCACAAAGCAAAGAATTTATATACATGAGAAAGCGACGTTGAACCAAATCAGCAAGAAATGCAATGAAAACGAACAAGAATATCATCTCTATAACAATTATAGAAGTATCCACATATCTAAGGATGTCATTTGAGCCCTTTTTCCACAGTAAAACAATTGAAAAGGCCTGAAGAGTTATTTTGCAAAACGCAAGAAATATTGGAAATGACATTGTATATTCCAGTTTCTTAATAAAGCGAAGCATCTGTTGACATTTTTTCATTTCTGCAAAAATACATCTGGGCGAAATATCTTTCCGAGGTTTTGGAAATGATTCCAAAATTAAGAAACATATTAAACAATATATACAGAGTACACCGAATAATATGGCAAACCGTTGTATGCATTACTCCAATATCTAACACAAAAACTGTTATTGACATGAATTTGAAATCGAAAGGTAATCCATGATTTTGACAGGAACTTTTAACGTAAAAACTACGACTCCAGATCTTCGTAAAAATAAAATTCCACACAGGATTTAATAATATACTAACGATACAAAATAAAGTAATTATTTTTCGTTTCTTTAGACTTAAAAAAGTCAATAAGAATTCGACAAGGCTTAGTATTTCATTCATTTTGTAAAACAGATTCCACCAAAGGACAATGGTCATCGAGTTGTTAATAAGATTAATTTTACGAAAATCATACATTTTTTCACTAGTTATACAAAATATAATTTTCAATAGAGGAAAAAATCTCATTGCGGTGAAAACTCATTATTGACAGGAAAACCCATAATTTTTTATTCGTAGTAATTAATCCAGTGGATGCAAATATCCATGATATTATTGTTAAAATAAAAGAACGATTACAATTTTTATTTTTTAATTCGACTCTTGATTCACTACTTCGAATAGATTGGAGCTCTGACTGTCTCTTTGATATATGTGTGATATATCTTTTAATGAAGTTGAGAAACATTTCATAACTTTTGTTTCCCAAGTGATTCGAAACTATCTTTGATTATTATAAATGAACTCAGTTAAATTCGACACTGCATATGATTACTTATTAAAAGTTTCAAATGAAAGGTTCAGCCGTGTTACAGAACATTTTCTAAGTCATGCTTTCCTCTCAAGAGAATTGATGTAACTCATTCGTAATCAAAAAAGGAGTGTCATTGTACGGGGCAAGAAGAAATCAATTTATAGGAAATGTCCTGTTTTGATTTAACTGTGATTACAGAGAACTTGTATAAAGTTACATATATATTTCACAGGTGCGTGTGAAAACATTTATCCAGATTTTTAAGTGGTGTATTATCTGAAAATTTCGTGATATTGGTGCCGTAGAAGAGAAATAAAACATCGTTCTGTTTTTTTTTCTTTTCTTTTTCCCTACGAAATCTTATATTGGAGTTGCTCTAATTTCTTCTTTAAATAATATGATCTCATATAATTTCGAAATAAAAATTTGTTTTTCAATGGTTATAAAGTAAAAGTTCATTAAACATGACGTTTTCAGGAGATTATAAAACAATGGAAAGACTGAAAATGTTGCATATTTAATGAAGGATGAAAAAGTTTTTAATCTCAAAAGCACAGCGTTACTAACAAAATTTACATAATATAAAGTAGGAAGAATTAACTCTTTTTATAAAACGTACGTATGTAAATTATATAACATTATTCCTACTATTGTTGTATTACAGATCATATCTCAAATGTTACACATAATTTTATTTCCGTTTGATTAAGAATACGAAAACAATTGAATCTGACATTTTTGCATTATTCATTAATAACTTAATCTAAAACAGGAACACACGCATTCGTCTTTTTTTGTAGGACACTTATTCACTTTATTTTTCAGACTTTATGCATAATTTTATTTTATTTATAATGATCTTTCACATATATTTGAGCTGAATTTTATTTCATGTATAATTTTGAGAACCAATAACAGCAAATAAAAATATATCATATGTATATATAAAAATTTATATCATTTTATACTAAAACAAAATAATAGTACACATGAAACTTAATTTAACTACACAAGTTACTTTGATAAAATATTAACAGGGGGAAAATAAGTTAAAGTACGTTTCCCCCTAAAAACATAACAACAACTTAGTTACAATGATTCACATTTGTTTTGATTATAATGGTTGTCATTCAACACATACTTGCAATTTTGATTTCAAATTCAAATAAATATTAAAGACCGACTTGCAGTTTTGTTCATATATATTATAATGAATTATTTTGCTAATACTCTTAAAATAGAAATACATCACATGGAACACATCACATACATATATAGAATCACGTCGTATAAGTTTTTGGAATTAATACAGTGCTCAAAAAATTAAGGAAGCCCGTAGTTTTAACTAAATTGCGTAAATATTTCTAATGATAATTAACCTGGAACAAAAAATCCACAGTTTTAAGTGTAGCAGAAAAGAAAAAAAAAATCTTTTGCAAATCTTCGTTCATGACGAAAAATTAAAATAAATAAATAAATTAGATACGGGCAGAAATTGCGTTTTTAAAGACACTTCTTTCTTTTTCTCTATCGCAGTTATATCTGTAAATGTTTTGAGGAAATGCAATTTGAAGTGTTTGAATAATGTGATTTACCAGATTCATGACTTATAGAAAGAATTATTAGGAGACATGAAATTGAGGAAACTCTAAGAAGAGTGTACGAACTCTGTTGGAGTTGCTAGAAATTCCATTCCAAATTTGTGAAATGGATTCAAAGAAAATAATAAATTTTCAATTAGAAAGATAATCCATATGCCATCACAGTAATTGATGGCCATTATCTCATTTTAACAGCTCTTCGAGGAAGAGAAGGCAATGGTATTTATTAGCAAAGACAGTTGACCACAGAAGCAAATAAGTCAAGTTAAATAGGCTTCATCAGGATAGTCTCTATTCGCATAGACAAATAGTGCGTATTCCGTTTAATCAAAGATGTCATACAATTCAAAGAAGGTCAGCTGCTGAACGTCAAGATTAGATGTAAGGTAATTGAATCCTGGAGATGTTTACTATCGAGTTTCGATTAGGAACACTTGGCGTGATCTGACATGCTGGTAAAGGGGCACTTAAATTAACCCTAAGTTTATTCATAAAAGATCACACTAAGAACGAGATGGGTTGATGGCACGGGCTGGAATCATCATACGTGGACGTACGAATCTACATATTATTTGAAACGTTAATTAGACTCCTAAAGGTAAGCGGAAGAGTTACTAAGACCTCATGTTGTACCTTATGCTGTAATTATTGGAGATTCCTTTCTCTATGCGCATGAAAATGCCAAACCTCATTCAGCTGGACTTGTAGAGAACAGGCTTGAAATTTAAATAACATAGCGATTGAGTGGCTAGCAAGCTCTCCTGAGTTAAATCCGAGCAAGTACGTTTGAGGCACACTCTGATGATACATTGCATTGATACCAATACCTCCGTTTCGTGTTTGGTATTCCAAAATTGTGCTTCGTGAAGAGTGAAAGAGTATTCCTCAAAATCTTATCCCTAGCCTCATTCTATGTATGAAAAACAAGTGAGGGGCAGTCTTAACTATTTGAGGGATTTGCACACCATATTAAATGTCCTTTATCCTTTTCAAACAAAATGTTTTTTTATTTTATGTTCATATAAATCAATTACTAATGATCTGAGGTAGTTTTGATGTTCTTCCCATCGTTTCAATGAATTATAGCTTCTATGGAATTTTATGTGTCTCTTTCTCTTTTGTGTGTTGTATGTGTCTTCTTTTCTGCATTGCATTTTAATGCATGCATGCCTATGCATGATTGTCTCATATAATTTTACTCTTTTCTGTTCTTGCACCCCCAATTTTTTTGAGCACTGTAATTAATATTAGTAAAAATATGCAAATTATAGAATATGTTATATGTAAAATTAATTCTAAGTTATACGTCATTCGAGTGTCTGAATTGGACCTAAGAAGAAAGGTTGTCTATATATACACACAATGCAGATTATCTTTCCAGTTATCTCTTTGGATGTAATCAAGTGTAATGAAGATGTGTCATCGATGGAGGCAGAATAGAACGATTGTCCGACGGTGTAGCTTAGCTCTGGCTTCTAACTATTACTAGCGATATCTACTTTTTTGATAACACTTTTTTCGTGAATTACTTAAAATGCGTCATATATCTTGTATTTAATTTTGTAATTTCAATACAAGTAAAGTTTCGCATATTTTTACTGTTCTCCTTAAATTACTTATATAAACTTGAAACATACTGCAGTGTAGAAATAAGTTTCTGAAATTGCAATCAATTTTTAAAATCTGAACTCCATCTATTTTCTAAAGTTCTTCAAGGGAAATATTCGTAGAAAGTTTTTGCTACGTATGAAAAATATGTTAAATCCCTTTAAATGTTTAATTTCAAATTTTCCAATAAATAAAAAAAAGTGTAAAAATTGTAGATAATTGTTTAAAGAACTATTAATAAACTATCCTTAAAAGATGTTCAACTTTTGCTTTAAAAGAGTTATAAAATACTTTTTGGATACAGAGTATTCTTAATTTATTAAAGATTTTTTTGTTCACTTATTATCTATACAAATAAATAAAATTGAAGTGTCTGTTTGTAATTTCAAATTAGCAGCTTTTTACTAAATGCATTTAAAGGTATATACGGTACTTATAACAAAAAATCAATTTTTAAAATTTTTGTCTGTCTCTCTGTAGGTTGGTCGGTCTGTCTGTTTGTCCCAACTATTCTCCGGAACTTCTGGTCCGATTTTAAAAATTCTTTCACCAATAGAAAGCTACATTATCAGCGAGTAACATAAGATATATTTTATCTCAATATACCTAAAGGAACGGGAACTATGCGGGTAAAACGTTGACGTTGTTTACTCCTCGCCAAGTTGGCGCGAATTTATGCATTTGTTTAACAATGGGATTTAAAAAAAAAATATCACACATTTATAACAAATAACTGAAACACAGTGTAATTTAGCATCTTTACAAAAAGCAATTTTTAAATGGTTTTTTATTAAACGTCTAACGTTTATTACGTTACGTTTGTTAAATGTCAAACTCAAACTTTGAGAAATATCGCCAAGTTGGCTAAGAAGTTCTCTATTCCGACAATCCCAGATATTTTAAAGCAAATTTTCTCCCACTTTTTAAAGAGGGAAACGAAATATTTGGAATGATTAGCCCTAGACTTGTTGACGGAAATGGCTTCGATAATGAAATTATTTGAGAATTAAACTAAGATTTTATAGAATTGTAACATCAAGTAACAGGATTTATCCTAAATGTACCAGTTATGCAAAATCTCGATGCTCCTCGACTACGTAAAGGAACGAGGCTTTGGATCACAAAACTTATGCAGAATATACTTGGTGCCAATATTTGTGAACATGTGTCATAAAAAGGGATAGTGTTATCATACCTCAAATTCCAAGTATCCCCACTGACCTACCGTTTCAATTCAAACAAGTTCAATTTTCAGTTTTACTGTTGCTATTAACAAATCTAACATTTCGGGTAGCAGGGATACATTTAAAAAATCAATGTTTTTCCCATGGCCAACTATACGTAGCCTGATCGATGTGTCCAATACCCAAATCTTCACATATTTGCAACTGACGGAAGAACATATAATATGGTATACAGTAGCATCTTAGAATAATATTCTGTTTTGAGTTCTATTAAAGAGGAATAATATATTAAACGTAGATACTTTCGATTTTTGAAAATATTAATAGTTTAAGTTATTGAATATTTGTTGTTCATTATTATAATAAATTGCGTTTTCAGTTTTTTTAAACTAAGCTCAATTTTAGAATTTTAAAATTTTATTGGTTCCAGCCAAGCAATAAAAAAATTACCATATTATATTATTTACTTTCTAATGATAATGAATACGACTTTGACAGTTATTTAAAGACATCAAAGCGAGTGGAGCCGCGGGTAAAGGCTAGTTATAACGTAAAATAAGATAGATACTATTAAAATGGGAATAAAAGTTTGCGGTTAATTATACACATGGCCTAAAATGGTTAATTTACTGTCTCGCAAAATTCCATTGTAAGGCATTTTATCTACTTTTAAGAACTTAAATCTAATTTTATCAAAAGCAAAGAATTTACATTAATAAAAAAGCGGCTTTGAACCAAATCAGCAAAAAATGAGATGACAACAAACAAAAATATCCTTTGAAATAATACTAATTCTTGTAAAAAAAGTCACACATATCCATTTTACATAAGCATTGAAAAAGCCTGGATAATTATTCTATTTAATTCAGAATGCAATAAATATTGGGAATGATATCTTGTGCATTCCAATTCCTTAATGACGCAAAACATCTGTTGATATTTTCCATTTCTGCAAAAATATATCAAAGCGAAACGTCTTTCTGGAGTTCTTTAAATGATTATGAAATTAGTAAGAATATTAAACAATAAAATAACCCATTGAAGCATACGACAAATTCTGTATGCATAATTCTAATATTTAATGCAAAAGCACACACACATCAGCTATTGAAATAAATTTGAAACCTACAGGTATTCCGTAATTTTGTCAGAGAGATTCAGTATGAAAACTGCTTGTCCAGATGTCCGAAAAAATGAAACTCAACATAGGATACAATGAGAAACTAACAAAAAAATAAAGTAAATACTAGCTGCATGGCCCGATGTTGCATGGGCTTTTTCCAAGTGTATATCTTTTTGCCCGTGGAATATTCTCCTTCCCCTCTTGGTGCAAGTACTTCTTGATATGATTTCTAAATTAAGATAATTAAAATTTCCTTTTTCGAAATTTCTTTCACACTTATTTCTTTGTAAACTTAAATAAATATTTATATAAAACTATAAATTATTCATCTTTTTCAGAAGTCGTAATATAATAGAAATAATTAAACGAATAGCACATTTTAATAAAAAGATGTAAAACGATTACCTCTCAATAGCAATATTCTAACCTAATTCATATAATTTAAAATGGAAAGAACACTAAATCTTTTTTATTCTAAATAATAAATTTAGGATTTATGTCATAGCATGATTCTTAAAAATTGATTATTTCCGTTTCATCCAGGGTACGAAAATAATCTAATAAAAAATATAAAAAATTCCAAAAAATGAATAAATTGAAGTGCGGACCCCACGATCCTCTTAATGAGACAATTAGTTTTCATTTTATGCGAAAGTAATTTTTTTTCATGTGAATAATGAAATTTCTCGTTTATTGATACGAGTTTCCCTTTATGTGTGTGTAATGATAATTAGAATTTTTAAACACACACACACACACACACACACGCCCCTATTTTGTCATTTTTATTTAAATGTGCACCCATTTCTTATTGAAATCCTTATGTTTCAATAAATAAACTAATGACATCAAATAAAATTTTTAATACTATTTCATAAAAGCTTATGTAATTCAGCGATAAAACAAAATTGTGAACGATTACAATAAATTCAATTACCAGTTACTTTGATTAAAGATTCAGAATAAAAAAAATTATTTTAAGTATTTTAAAAGCTTACCTTTAAACCTGGAAACAACATAGTTATAATGATTCACATATGTTCGGAATATTAGAATTATGATTCCACAGGAACTTGTAATTTTGATTCGATTGTAAAAATTCAAATAAATATAGTGAAGGATAGTAGCCAAAAAGTTTATTCCATGGATTCCTTTTTTTTCCTTACAATCACTCAAATTCTCTAAATGAATAATAATATCTCGAAACTAAAAAAAAAAAAAAAAAAATTACATATAAAGCTCATTAAGCGTCGATTATGCATTACAATTCTTTCATCCAATGAAAAAGTATTTTTAGAATAATTACAATATATGCCAACTTAAGTAGCATAACTTTAACAACAGACGATTATATATCAGAAAATAAAATAGGTAATCAGATAAATTAAAATTGCATGAATTATGAATTAAAGCAGACGATAAGCATGAAACAAAATTCTCAACAATATTTATATTTACTGTATAATTTAAAAAGTCGATTAATTCGGCGAGTGACATTGTATGGCTTCCTCCACAGTAATATCTAGCATATTTTTAAAGTAATACCTCCCTTTAAAATATCTAAGTTCAGTATATGTGAAAAATTTTGTGCAAAATATGAATATTGTATAACTAGGTTAAAAAAAATTCAAAGTAATAAATATTCGATAAATCAAAACTTTTTATGAAACTGTCAATTAATATTACCATAGAATTTTCAATATCACGCGCGCAATTCGCTAAAACTTTATTTCGTTTCCCTCTGTAAAAAGTGGGAGAAAATTTGTATTAAATTATCTGGGATTGTCAAAATAGAGAACTTCCTAGCCAACTTGGCGATATTTCTCAAAGTTTGAGTTTGACATTTAACAAACGTAACGTAATAAACGTTAGACGTTTAATAAAAAACCATTTAAAAAGTTGCTTTTTGTAAAGATGCTAAATTACACTATGTTTCAGTTATTTGTTACAAATGTGAGAAATTTTTTTATTAAAATTTCCATTATTGACCAAATGCATAATTTTGTGCCAACTTGGCGGGGAGTAAGAAACGTCCCTAGGTTTTACCTCCATAGTTCCCATAGGAATATGGAGATAAAATATATCTGATGTTACTCCCTGATAATGTAGCTTTCCATTGGTAGAAGAATTTTTAAAATGGGACCAGCCGTTTCCGAGATTAGCCAGAGCAAACAGACAGACCGCCAGACAGAAAGACTGACAAAAAATTTAAAAATTGATTTTTGATATAAGTACCGTATATACCTTCAAATGCATTTAGTAAAAAGCTGCTAATTTGAAATTACAAACAGACACTTCAATTTTATATATTTGTATAGATTGTAATAAATATGTAGAAAAGATGCATAGAACACGTAATATACGTACGTGTACGTAATATAATATACGTACAATTTTAATAGTTTTAATTATCTTGAATAATAGTTAAATTTTATATGTTGTTTATTTTTATGCTAATAAATATCTTTAAACGATGCAAAACTAACACATAATAAAACTGTAAATCTGTATATTTTACTTCTATTTCTTAATTTTGTATGCATTATCGTGGGAATCGAATTGTTTCAAATATTTCTTATAGTATAGCACCCTGAATCTTGTTGGTCAATTGGTTTGGTACGTCACAACTAAAAGGTTGCAGTCGCCTGATTTAGTGTTATAATTGCTAAAGATCGCACTGTTTCTTCAACGGTGTAATGCAATTGTATCTTTAGAGAGGGTTAGAGGGATGTGTACGACAGGAGAGAGGAAAGTATGAAAATATCTGAGAGTAAAATATGTCAGGCTGTATGGTTTGTGAGATAGCTGAGTTTTAGTAGTTGTAAAATAAAGTTCTTATTCCAGGTAGCGTTGAAGATAATTTAGGTAGTGATGTTATGAACAATAAAGGAAGAGTAATCATTTAAATTTTCGATTAATGTATTGATTTATCATTTATGCTTCCTACTCATTACGTTTAGCGTTTTTTATAAACAATTTGAACACCCCCCTGTGTATGAAGAAATATCTAATACTTTCTTAAATCTAATCCATTTGTGACGGATCTAAACGGTCCCTTCTATTAACTTCTGGGGAATTCTTTCGGGCCAACATTTTTTCAACCAACTTTCTCCGAAGACAGGAAGCGTGATAATGCAAATTAAGTTTTATTTATTCTCTAGTTTGAAAGTTAGTGAAGTGAGAATAGATTGGAAGTGAAGTGAATTGTGAATAGATGAGAATTGAAGTAAATCGGCAGTGAAACGCTAACGTAAACAGTGTAGAAAGCGAGAAGTCGAAGTATTAAGAAAGTGCTTAGTTTGACTGTTGGAGCCGTGTTAAGTATACGCAAGAATTAGAAGACCGCAAGAGTTCAGGTACTGTGATCTTTATTCAAGTTCATGTTAGAAAGTTAAATTATTAGCGCGGTCGTTAATTAAACAAACTTTGTATAAAGTTATCTTAAAGGTAGATCTGCATGATTGAATATATTTCTCCCACGCCATCTCGTCTCATCCCCGTTCTCTGACTGATCAAAGTTACTTTATTTAGAGTGTTATTTGTGTATGAGTTGAATAGAGTGATAAATAAATAATTGAAGTTCATCATGTGTGTTGTCTGATTATTTAGATCCTCCCCCACCTCTAGCTGTGTCACAGGGAAGAAGGGATGATAATTCTTTATACATTTATAAGGAGCTAATTAATTTCATTTATTGTTATTTAATGTTCTCAATTGCAAACAGGTAATTGAATGTAAAGTACGAATTCATCCTTAAAGGCTACCCATTAAAATGTTACATATTACATAAAGTTTAAGCACAATTTAAGGTTTCAAGTTTGTCTTCATGGAAAATTCATAAGACCTTAAGTAACAAATAAACAACATGAAATAATGGATTAATAATAAGACATATTGCGTTAAACTAACTTATTAATGAGAATGCAAAGTATAAAAATAATGTATTACACATTTTTTGAATTTCTTTAATCTCTTCGGCTTTATAAATGTAAAGAATAATTTTAATCAAAGAAATGAAAAAAAAAGCACTTACCTATAATTATCTTAATATTTTTTAGATTTTTAGAACCTGTCATTGTTATAGAATTTAAAAAATTTTGTCTGTTACAAAGATTATTTCTATGAAGAAGATTTAAGATCTGTCAAACTTTCTATTAGGAGAATACAATGTATTAATTTTTTGTGAAAACAAGTATAAAATTTTTTAGGAATACTCATATTTAATTAAAAATAATTTTATAGGTTTTTGATAATGCATCGTAAAGAAATCATGATTTATAAAAATTTATTGACATCTAAATTAAAATAAATGATCAAAACTTTTAATGATTCTTTTCCTCAAACTAACTAAATTTAAGTAATATCAAAATTTTTATCACGTTACAAAATAAAAATAAATGCTGAACTATATAAAAACAAGTAATATAAATTTTTTTTAAAAAATCAATTCCTAATTTGATCAACAAAAAAAAAAAATTATTTTAGTTTTTTTTTATTAAATAGTTGCAACTAATATAAACATGTATATACATATGACAGAATCACAACATTAAGTGGCAATTAACTTTTATTAGTTATCATTAAGGTATCGTATTGTCATCCAAAACAATCGTGTACATAAAATTTCAGTTCAACTAAATGCTTTGAAAGGTGAGAAAAAAAAATCTTTTAAAGTTTTGACCCAAGTCGCTAAAAATGAAGCCAACGTGGCTGTAGCTGTAATTTTTTAAATAATTAATTTCAGTCAATTAATTATAACTAAATTATCGTATTGTGTGTGTGTTATCCAAAATGACAGTGTACAGAAAGGTTCAGCTCAAATCAGCGCTTTAACATGTGAGGAAAAAAAACTTTTTTAAGTTTTGACACAAGTCGCCAAAAATGATGCCAAAGTGGCTGTGTTTGTAATTTTTTGAATAATTAGCTTTAATCGATTAATTTTTATTAATTATAATTAAATTACTGTATTTTCATCCAAAATAATCGTGTATATAAAATTTCAGCTCAATTGAGTGCTTCAAAATGCATTTTATTAACAATTGAAAATGTAAACAAGATAAATATATATATATATATATATATTTATATATAAATTGAGAGAGTATGAACTAATAGTAGGAATTGAAAAATACATAATTGTATTCACATGAAATTGGCACACATTTCATCTACGCAACAAAAACAAAGTTATATAAATGAATCACACTAAGTGTCTAAGCAGCATGAATATATTTTGATCTCTTATGCTGTTATTGATATGTAGAGAAATATCTATCGCAATTGATTTATAACATAATAAAGTTTTTAAATCAATACCTTTTTCTCCAGCCAAAATACATGTTACATATTTATCGATACATATATTCTTCCAACTTTTCCTTAGTATAAATTAAAGATATAAATCTTTATAACTCACACATTTTAACTTAATTAGTTTACGATCAGCGCATTCAATAACCACAAGACATTGACAGAAGCTATAATAAAATTGATTATGGAAGAATAATCTATTTCGAAATTGCTCAATGAAATACTTTTTTTTTCCCGAAAAAAAAATCAGGGAAGTTTCTTAAGTTGAATAAACATGTTGTTACACGTAAAGAACATGTGACATGTTACACGTAAACATGTTGTTACACGTTTATTTATCGCCGTTATGGAAACGGAATAATCATTTTTCGACTTAAGCCGTAAAAGTTCATTTATACTTTTCTCATCGAATCAAATTAAAAACAGTTAAGAAGTTCCCTCATTTACGAATTAAAGCATTCAGAGAAAAAGACTTACCTGGTCAAGTTTAATTGGGAAATCATCATAAGAATATTATGATGTATTCAAATAAAATGCTTAAGTTTCAGTCCTTATCGAAAGTTATTTCGAAAGAGAACGCTAAAAAGGAAAACGATTCTCCTCTATTCAAATTCATTGTTCTGAGTTTTGCATCAACAGGAATAGTTGCCACAAGTAATAAGTTATGGGTCTACATATCTGCAATTGTATTTCATGCGTTGAGAATATTCCATATTATAAAAGTTATTGTCTGCTTGACTACCAAGGTAGATACGCTCCAAGAATTTCATAAAATGATGCTTGCGAATAACATACTTATCATAATTATTTGGTGGAGTTTATTTTTAAAGAGATTACAGCTGTTTAATTTAGCTCAAACTTTGGTACGAAAACTAAGTCCTAAGAAACAAAAAGGAATAGTATTCACATCTGTACTGTTGACTTTGTTTGAACCTTTCTGGATACAAGTTTTACGAATAACTGCAGAACAAAAAGATTTGTTTAAGATGTCTATTGCTAATTCATGTAAAAATTATTGGATACATTCCAATTTTATTTCATTTACAGTGAAACTTTTAATTGCATACTTCGGAAGTGCTGTATTTTCAGTTGCCACATACATGTATTGTTTGATTTGTCTTCTCATTCTGGTATTATATGGAAAGTTTTCTTCACGGGTTCCACCCAACAATGCTGTAATGGAATGGAAGAAATGCCAAGAAATGCTCCAATGTATTAGCAGTTTAGAATACACCATGTCATTTACCATTTTCATTATCTTTTTGAAAACAAGCATTCACTTCTTTTATCACATAGTACAGTGGAAGAAGTTAAAAAATGACGTCACTAAGAATATCTTTCAAGGAATATTCAGTTTACAAGGGATACTATGTCTTTTGGTTACAGCTCTTCTGGCTGATCTTGTTCAAAGTCGCTCAGCTAAGTACGTGGATCGAGTGTTTCAAAACAAAAATAGCTTTAAACAATTACAAGTGGATAAAGTGGAGTATAAGAGAATAATAAAAAACAATGAATTAACTGCATGGAATATCTGTGTCATAAACAGGAACATGATATTCACTTTTGCGACATTTTTAATTACATACGGTGTTCTTTTCTATAATCAAGCAAATAGTTGAACTTTCTCTCGTTATTTCCATTTAATGCAAACATAACGATTCATATAATGAGGGGGTTCACCCATGTGAAGGTCCCTTTTTAAGCACATTTAGAGAAATTTTTTGACGACCAGTAAACAGATAGAACTTTAAGCTTTTTATCATTTATTTATATGTTAAGAGTATGATATAAATGTTTAGCCAAAAATATCCAATAGAAAGTGAGTTATAGCGCTCTAAACACACCCGCCTCGAAAATATGGACGCTCACTTCCTCCACGATTCCTGCTGATTGGCTTATCTGAAATTTAAAAAAACCATCGGTGTTCTAATCTATAAGCTTAAATGCACAGAATGGACTGTACTCAATTAAAAATATCAAAAATTGGATTTTTGATAGACCTTTGAAGTAAAAGTTTCGAATTTCATGGGGTTTTTTGCTATACAAAATAGAAACATTTTGAATTTTGGAATTATCGTAGTTTATTTGGTGTGCATATATGTGCTGAGTCTACCCTATAAATTTGAAATTCGGTCAAACCGTTCTTGAGATATGACGGAGGAAAGTTTGAAAAGCACAATTTTGAGAAAAACGTGTTCAAAAATTTCAAGTCCGATTAAAACAATGAAAATCTTAACTTACTCTCAATTGGCGATGCCTGGTGGCGAAGACTAAACACAAGTTCGACGAAATATTCAATAACTACAGATATTTTCTTTTAAACCTCTACAAACTTGTTTATACTTGTATGAACGTATATTTGCATAGGTCAATGGTATCAAGCCGACTGTACACAATAGGCTCAACCTTCGATTGCCAACTCAGCGCTCCGAATAGCTGCTCTTCTAACACTTGCTTCTTTATAACGATTTCGAATTTTAAAGCTTCACTTTACCACCGTATTTTAGGCATGTTAAGAAAGCAATTTATGAAGAAAATTTTTTTTCTAAGATTTAAGCATTGTTCTACTCAAATGCCTTTTCAGTTTATCTTTATTAAATGGTGTAAATTGAAAGATGAAGTACAAAGTGAAAATAACTATATTCTGGATCCTGTGAACCACATTATTTAGAAATCGTTGTTGCAAATCAAATATTAAGATGTGTATCACAATACCTTTAAATAAATTTCTACACATGCAGAATAATCAGTGATTATTTCTTCAACCTGAAGTCGCATAAAAGCAATGTGAAAATTTGAAAAATATAAAAAGTTAAATTTGCGTGATTTATTATATGGATGCTAACAATGCAAATGATTAAGAATAGTTTAGCGATAATCTTTTTTTAAATATCCTCCCTTAATCGATACATTTAACAGGCGGCTGTTTCTGAACGGGATCTGGAGTGAAATGGAATAAAATTATATCTCTTAGTGAAACTGGTTACATGATTTTCAGAAGTGAATCATATTTCTGTGTTTAAGATTTCTAAAAATGAACAACGAGCAATTTCTTATTAAAATATGTATTAAAGTTTATATGGAATAAGCATATCCAATTTATGTTTATAAACGCATTTATTTTAATAGCTTAGAAAATATAAGAGTATGAAATCAATTTTTAAATAAAAAGACAGCATATTTATTTTTGAAATATTTTCAAAATTATATAATTGTTATATTAATACCGAATCATGAAACATACCTACTGAGCAAGATTGTCAACTTAGTGCGAAAATTTTGACAAGAATTAGCAACATTTTTTGACTTCAAATTACTGAATTACTCTTTAGTACAAGCATGTAAACTTCACACAAAACATATGCGGTTCCACTATGGGGATTTTGTAAATTTTCAAATCATTCACCATAAATTCATTCTTCGATCCATCAAACTAAAATCTTGCGAATCTCAAGATATCAAATACGCTCAAGGGACTGCTATTGAACCGCATGCCCTTCCGTACACTGTTGTACCCCTCGTGAGGATTATCTATCTTCTGACTACGACAACGCCTTTTGTAGCCCTGAGTCGCTACCTTACTCTTCACCAAATGCATATTTTTGCTAGATTAGCAATCTGAGAGATTTTAATAAGGCTTTGTCTTACTCTTAGGGCTTGAGACATGGCTAGTGCTTTTGTCGTAATTGGGTTATTTACTTTACAGAAGGTCGTTCACACTTTATGGAAACAGTTTTGATAGTTAATTTTCATCAATAAATACCGCTTTTTTGTGGTCATTTGCTTCTATCTGATAGCCATGATTCTTGACAATAGATCTAGCTCGAATTTTATATGAAAGTAAACTTTTTCTCTGAATATTGCCGTGCCAATTTTATTCCATTTCTCTTGAACCGTTTTCCAAGGTCCGTTCAGTGTTCTTGTATCGCGATCCAGCGGACGCGAGCGTTGAAGGGTTTGGGTAAAGATCAACCATTTTAAAACTAACACACTTTTATTGGTTATTTCACTTAGTAACTTTAAACAACTTAAGGGGAGAATGCACTTATATCACTAATCCCGAGGAGCAATCAATCTTAACTACTTAAATATAATAGAAATAAGAACACTTATTTTATTTCTTGAGCGCTTTTCTCTCCACTACTTGAATAATCTTTGGATAATCTTTGAATTTGACTAAACTATACGACCACCGATCGCTATCTTATTCACGCTTCTATACCAATTTTCCACCATCAACAATCCTATTCTATAACTAACACTTAAATAGAAGTCCTAATTTGCATAATCCCAATCTTCTTCAGAGCAAGCGGTTTTTAACTGAAATCCCAGTTTAAAAGATTATTTTACCCAAGAGGATTATTCGTAGAATCGCGGATAAACCCGTTACAACCCCATCCGTCGTAAGGAAGAAGTGATTTATTGGCGGATCTCAGAAACCCGATAAAAATTACGTTGCTAACTTTCAAAACTGATCAGGAAATTGCCCAAAATTCTAAATTTACCCTAATTCCTGACCAGTTACGCACTCGCGAAATCACGCAAAAAATTTGACTAACAAACTTAAATAACATCGATGCAGGTACCTCGAAAAATATCTCTTTCGTTTATACAGAAGTTCGTTCAAGCACTTAATGGAAACGATTTTGTAATTCATTTTCTCGTTTGCATTTTGAGATAAAACTTTCGCATCTTCAGAATAATCATCTGCTATTTTTTTGTTTTGTTTGACTGGAATGTAAAGTAAAAATTCATTTTGAAAATAGCTCCTATAAAATTGATAGATGGCTCGAAGGTTACATATCTGTGCTTCCCGAAGAGAAATATTTATATCAACAAACTATAAAGCGGTGGAAAAACTCAGTTATTGTATTTAACAAATAGGCATTTATCATAATTTATTAAATTTGAAGGGGAAAAAATGTCTAGCTGAAAGTAAAAAGAAAAACATGTCCACGAAACATTATCCTAGGACTGTTCGAACGCAGTTAACTATCAAAAAAATAAAGTCTCCGATCCTAAAAGAAAATCCACCAACTCAAAGATTCATCGCATCCAAACTAAGAATGTATGTGGTTCCTGCGCTATAAATACAATTATTCATAAAGGTTTTAAGTTAAAAAGATGTTCAAAACTAAAGGTCGCCTGCTTTTGCCAAAATATATTGGCGGTGGAGAGGGATCGCATAGAAAAAGTCGCACTTAGAAAATACCCCAATAATTTACGAAATTCACACATCACACAGCAACATTTTTAAAACAATTAGTTTCTTATTGTATACATGGAGAAGTTTTCAAAATGCACATGCATAATTCACTGTTACTCATCGCGATCCAAAGCGCACATCTTCCTGTGATGAATAAGTTTAAAATCTCTTTCGTCACTTGAAGGTGCAATTTATAAAATATTAAAGGCAAAACCTGAATTTTTTGGGGACCCTAAATCTATCCGTCGCCATTGGAACATGGCTAGAAAACATTACAGTAGCGCCAAAAGCCGTTGAAATTCATATACCGCATCAAAAAAGTCGCACAAAAACAGGTTCTATTGTATCTAAAACAAAAAAAAAATATTGTTTCTATTGATTTTTTGCCGTGCTATGATCTGATGAAAAAGCTGTCATCCTTTACATGCACATTTAAACATTTCGTAGGTGAAAAAGGGTTATTTTTTAATTAAATTCTTTCCCATTAATAAGATACAGGGATAACCAGTGAAAACGTTATAATTACTTTTTAAAGCCGAAACCACTTGAAGTGATTTGCAGCAACTTTTACTTATTTGCACACATGAACTCGGAAGAACTCATCAATAAACAAGAGAGATGCACTTTTAAACCACGAACACAAATGCCGAAAACACATACCGTATTTTATGAATTTTTTAAGAGTTGACAAAAAGAGTGCCGAAATGCTTTTTATATGCAAGAACAACCTAAGACAATTTTAATTGTTATAGGAAAAAGGGAATTTTTAGAATAATGTTTCCACTGTATGACTGTAACGGAAATTCTTCATGCAGCTTCAAAGTTTAATTCGCAGCTTATGTTTCGACAAGGATTTTTTTCCTGTACCGTGAACCACCTAAAAATATCTCTGACAGTTCATATTTTAAACGTACTCAGAGATAGATCAGACATACTATATAAGGCACACTATCGATGATAATTGCGTGTATCTAAAACCTTATTTAAAAAAAAATTAAGCTTAAAAATTTGCAAAAATTTAACATTTAAGGGAATTTTGATGCCCTTTCCCATCTACCTCTTGAAGCAAATGTCTAAAATTATGATTTTTACATCATTTCAAAAATCCAAGTTGATCGATTCATTTTGTGGCTTGTAAGAAAATTTAGCAGATTTTGGTAATTCTCTTAAAATTACTGAAAGAAAGGGTTATTTTCAGTTTATTTATTTTTAAAGGATTCCATCCAGAAATGTATCAATTCAAATGACACGTTATTAACACGGTGTACGGAATGAACTTTGCATCCGCTTTTAAAAGAGAACAAGGATAATATCTGCTGCGAATTTGAACAAATTTTTAAATAAACAGTCATGAAAAAATTTTATTTTTTACTTCTTGACGAAGAAGTAGCAGTGAGTTTCAATTGCGCAAGCAATACGTCTAAGGCGAGAGAGAGAGAGAGTTGTATGATATAAAACTCCAATTGCACCTCAAGCCATAATATCAAGCAATGAACCGATGTATAATACAGAAAATGTGATGAGTAATGCAAAGATGAGTTGCATAATGCATTCCCGCTATTGGGCTGTGTTTGAGGCAAAATCGTGATTCGTCTGAAAAGCAATTGCGCTCTTTTTTGTTTTGTTCTCAATTGGTGTTCTTTTCAGTCACACATGCCGTGGTGTAGAGTCAAAGGTAGCAATGGACATGTTGCTGAAATTTTCCTGTACTGCAGATGACGTCGAATGATACGAGTTAATACAAATTGTTGTGCAACAGATACTAACTCTTGCGCTACAGTTTTGGATGTATTAAGGTGATCTGTAATTATCTTGTGCATTACATGCTTTATCTCACACTCTGTGGTACGATGAGTATGGAGCAACTCTTCGATCGGTCCCTTCTGTATACCCACCGATTCTATAATTTTATCACTCTGTCTTGATTTTATTCAACTTGAGTACCGACTTCTCGGAAGGATAATCCGCAATCTGTGCGATCCACCACAATTATCCCTATATCAAAAACAGGAACATGCAGGGTTGATTTCTGTATTTTTCTAAGAGGCAAGTTGTAGCTTCTAACGTAATGAAAGTGAGAAGCACAATTCCAATGTGTTTAAAAATACCTTTTGTTTCTTCCTTTATAAAAATATTATTAAGTGACGGTAGCGTATGTAATTTGTATGGGCACTATAAAAATAATCATTTGCATGTATTATCAAGGTCTGCGCGTGAAGCAAATTTTTTGCCTGTTGGATCCTTTAAAAGGAGGATTACATTATGAATTACTACAGCAGTGTATTATATACAGTAGAGCGTTGTTTATCCGAACGTTTATTATCCGGAGCGTCAAATATCCGAACCAGTTTTTTTTTGTCAACTGCATGTACTGTTTATGAATATGTTTTTTAACAGTGCAACGCTTGTCTCACGTGAGGACAAAAGTGACGGGAAAACCCAAGGTGAGGGATATTTGGGGAAATTCAGTTGTGTGATTTGGTAAATATCTGCGTGGAATATTAGGCCAGATTGCTTCCAAGTGAGGGGGTGTATACGTGCTCTTTTGTTGAGTTGTGAACTGCTATGGTTTCGAATTCAAAACGGAAGTGCAACGTCTTGAACATAGAGACAAAACTTGAAATATTGAACCGTTTCGCGAAGGGAGAAAGCGGAGCGATGCAGAAGACTTTAGATTTCAAATGCTAAATGGTGACGTGATTGAGACTTCCTTTCAAGAAGAATGCGACCCTGTCGACGATGAAACGGATGAAGACGAGGACAACAACAACAACAACGAAAGTAGCAAGGGTCCATCAAATGCTGACGTGTTTTATGCGTTAAAAACAGCTATGGATTGGTACGAAAAATAGAGTGCTGTCCTACTCTACTACGGCTGCTCAAGAGAATCAGGGACCTTGAAGCGAAAAACGAAGTTGTACAATTTTGCAGCGAAAAATAATTGATTATTTTCCACAATAAAGGTAAAATTACGACATTTTGTACCTATTTTGCTTTTTCTTCAAGCACGTTTTCCGCAAGTGATGATTTTCAATATTCGTATAGTGTCCGGTCACTTTCGGTTATCCAAGCAATCGCGTATCCGAACAGTGTACGGTGCCAATTGATTCGGATAAACGACTCTCTACTGTAGTGTTTTATTAAAAATTATTTAAGATTGAAAAGGTTTTTGCTAAAGAAATTGTCAAGGAATAAATATTTTTTGTGCGTTTTTCTTACTTTTTTCATACAAGATAAGAAGAATATGTGTACTGGTATAAGATTTTACTATTCAGTTTATTTTACATATAATATTAGATAATATAATTAACCATGAGAGCGTTATTTTGGAAAGAGGTCTAGCTATCGTGATGGCTAGAAAAATGTTGAATAAATTTAGAAATAAGCACACAAAAAAATGCATTTTTAAGTAATCATGATAATAGTATTAGAAAAGAAATAAAATAAGTTTTTTACTTTTAACAAACCTCATTAAAAATAGAAAAGTATTTGATTACTCTTGTAATACTATTATGATGAATGTTTCGAAAATGCTCTTTGAAATCTGACTGAATATATTTGACTCGTAATGGTCCTTCATAATAAAATAATGCAAATGTAAAACTTCAAAAAAATATTAATTTCCTTCTTATCTACAATACCAAAACATAATAATTTTTAAAAAAATGTATTTCGAAATCAGTTTAAATGCTTTAAACACGCAATGGAGAACAATCCGTAGCTTTACACAAATATTCAGTTCTATAAGCTTAAAAAATAGTTGGACAAAGCCTATAAATTGGTTTCCCTGAAGCTGCTATCTTCTTGATTTAAAGTCTTCGATAAGTACCCGTATTCTCTGAGTCGAATTTAATTTATCCATATTATTGTAACCAAAAGATTTATGAAATAGTTAGCGAAATATAACATTTGAAATGGTACAAAATTTAATTAAAAGACAATTAACATACGTATCAAAAAGACAGACACAGCTCCAAACTTTTCAGAGCAAAGAATCGGAAGAGGAATTTAAAAACGAAAATTTAAAAAGTTTATTTACTTTTACAGTAATATCATGGATATTTGCGTCGACCGGATGAGTAAAAAAGAATAAGAAAATATGGATTTACATGTCTATACACAGTTTTTACGTAATTAGATGTTTTCCTTTTTTGAGAAGTTTATTGCGTGCAATTAATAATGAAAGAACTTTCCAAATTCAGAAAATTAATCTTATTAACAGCACAATGATCATTGTGCTTTGGTGAAATTTGTTTTATTAAATGAATGAAATACTAAACCTCATTCAATTTTTGTTGAGCACATTAAGTGTTAAGAAACAAAAAATAGTTACTTTATTCTGCATTCTTGGTGTGTTATTATATCCTATGTGGTTTTTTATTTTTTCGAAAATCTGGACTCGTAAGTTTTGTTCTAAAAGTTCCTGTCAAAATTTTGGAATACCTTTCGATTTCAGTTACATTTCAGTAGTAATATTTGCAATGGATCTTGGAGACATGCATACAATGTTTGCCGTATACTTCAGTGTGCTCTATATTTATTGCTTAATATGTTTCCTGATTTTGGAATCATTTGAAAAACCCCGGAAAGACATTTCGTTTACATATCTTTGCGGCGCAATGACGAAATGTCAAACGATGCTTCGCGTTATTAAGGAACTGGAATGTACAATGTCATTTCTAGTATTTATTGCATTCTGCAGAATAACTCTTCAAGCCTTTTCAATGGGTTTTCAATGGAAAAAGGGCTCAAATGACATCTTTAGAAGTTTGCATATTTCTATAACTGTTATAGAGATGATATTTTTGTTTGTTGTCATCGCATTTCTTGCAGATTTGGTTCAACGACGCTTCCTCATGAAAATTAATGTTTTGCTTTGTGATGAAAGTAGATTCAAACTATTAGAAATGGATAACGTTCATTACAATCGAATGTTGCAAGACAACAAATTAACTGCTTGGGACATGTGTGTCATAAACCGTACACTTGTACTGACTTTCATGGCATCTCTTGCAACATATAGCATTTTGATAACGGATCAAATAAATGCTTAGTAAAATAAGAATACTCTGACTCTGAAATAACTCATCAGATTCACAAAGCAAAATTTAAATAAATGACGTCAGTATTTTGAGATTAATTATTTAAATAATTTTTTACCATCCAAAATTTAAAAAGAATTGTGATGTAATAAAAACGTGATTTATATAACAAATGTGGCTTTAAGAAAACTACCAATTTTCGAAACGTTTTCCTAGAAGTACCTAAGAAAACAGCTGCGATGATGAAATGTTTTTTTTAATTAAATTGCAAATTTTGCTATATATTTATTTACACTCTACAGTATCTTTAACAATTACATAAGGAGTTTATAGGGAACAAGTAAAATGATTCAGATTGTACTTGCAATGAAACTACACACATAAAGACGAGAAATGTGACACATATAATATAATTAACGTAATATGGAAGGTAAAAATAAAGTGGATAATACGTGTATTCGGTAACGGAATTAGCAAGCTTAGTAAATAAATCTTAGTACATGAAATGTGTGGTGCATGAAGCACTAAACATTTATTCAATTTAAATGCGATTTAGCAATGACATATTTCGACTTCAGGTTGGGTAATTGTGAATTGTTACGAAAAATACCTTCTGATATTATCAAATCAAGCTTTAAACATATTGATTCTTTTGTTAGACTCCACCCGCAGCAGCCACCATTATTATACACGGAATGTTTTTGTACTATCTAGATTCAAACTAATGGTTTATTGACTATTAGAATCTTGTGCTCGTCATTAGACACCCAAGAACTTTGATATTACCTCTTTTTCTCAGTAATAATAAAATATGTACGTAATTTTGCTCATAAAAATCAAACAATGGATGGAGGATATGAAGAGATTCAATAAAAGAAGCAAACAGAAAAAAACTGTTTTAATATAAGAACTTTGCTGCCCATCCGGTATAGTGGTTAGTGACGCTGACTGCGGCGCCGTAGGGCCTGGGTTCGAATCCCGGAGGAGGCATGTCTGTTTGTGTTGTAATCTTTCCTTTGTGTTGTAAGCCCCCGTGTGATGCACGGGGTTTATAAATGTTCACAATAAAAAAAAATATAAGAACTTTTCGTGCATGGATAAACGCTTTAAAATATTTTTTAACATGTTATGCTTAGAAGCATGTTGTAAAAATGTCAAATGATTTTAAAGTTATTTAAAAGTTCAAATTTGTTATTACCAAGCTTTGTTTCCGGAATACCTGTATTCCTATTTGTCTAAATATCTTTCTTGCTGTATCCCATCGTTGACATGTGCGAAAAGCTCAAATGCATCCGTGAGTTATAATGATAATGTACGGTGGATTTTGATATTTCTCTTCTTCAGGTTATTTTTAGGGGAAAATTCTTTGGCCACGGTAGCCTAGTAATCAAGGTAACGGACTCGCGGCTAGCGTGTCGGGAGTTCGAGCCTGTACCGCTAAAGACCCGCCATTTCCGGGAGCGAGACACGTCAAATCTACCGATGCCTCCAACGTCCTACCGTTGGTGTGGTGTGGTGTGGTGTGGTAGTTAGGAGAACTCAGGTGTCGTCCTCGTCACTTGACCATGGTTCAAAATTATGGGGTCCGTCGCTAAAATCCCTCGAGTAGTTGAACAGTGGGACGTTAATATTCACTCTCTCACTCAGGGAAAAATTCAAATCGGTAATTAAAGTTATTTGGATTTTTGACTAATACTAATTATAAAGTCTTCACTCTTAATGTAACTGAGGGGTGTTAAGTCAAACTTTTTGATTTTATGAGTTAATTTTTATTAGTCACTTAAAAACTACCAAAAGTTTTAAGTTAATATATAAGCCAAAAGTTTTATTTTCATTCTTTTTTTTTTTAAATTTTGAGACAAAAAAAATAATATTCTCTATTCTAATATGAGTTTTTTAGTATTACTTGAAAAACTTGCAATGAAAAGTTCAGCTTTTTATCATTAAAACCTAAATATTATTTCTGAATTTAATTGTGTGTATTTTTTAAATTTTTAAACTTTTTATCAATCGTTTTTATAATCTTACTCATTTTCCTGAAATTAATATGAAGTTGCTTTATGTTTACCAAAGATCAGCACACATGCTGTGTTTTTTTATTTCTCTTTTTCTAAAATATAAAGTTTATCGTTTTAATTTTAAAAAATTAAATGCGGTGAATAATATGTTTAGCTTTCTCTTACTAAATCTAGTTTTTGATAATATTGTACATAATATCCCAGGAAATAGGTTCGAAATGCCAAGCGCATTAATTGCTAAAATGTTAAACTTTAATAATTTTTTCAATTATAAGTTAAATTAATACACAGAAACAAAACAATTTTTGTACTGAATCGTCCTATTTTTACGATAATTTCTTAATTAAATATGTTGGAGAGTTTTTTTTGTGCTTTGAATTCTTTATAAGTAAGCTATTTGCTTGTTTGTTTTCAATTTGATTCGATGAGAAAACTGTAAATGAAATTATACGGAGTATAGTCTAAAGTCAAAGGTATAAACAACATGAATAAATAATTCTTTATATGTCACAGCGCTAAAATATAACTAAGAAAGCTCAATGACATGTTCTTTCAACAAAAATTATAATTCCTTTTTCGATTTTGATATAGATTCTTCCCCATAATCAATTATTTCATTTTTTTAATGTATCGCATATTTTACAAACATTGATCATAGAATAATTAGCTTTAAAAGCTGTTATGAAAGTTGCTACCTTTTCTTTCTTTTTCTTTATTAAGAAAAGGTAACAAGAAAACATATCGAAAACTTATGTTACGTATATTTGCATGAAGAGAAAGAAGTCATTTATTTAAAAACTGTATTATGTTATAAAATCATTACGAAAAACATATTTCTATAAACATTAATAACAATATAAGAGATCAATTAATTCCAGGATGTTTTCGTCAAAATTCAGAAGTTTTATTGACTTTTTTATTTTTGATGCCAATAGTATTTTTATTGTTCATGATTATTTTACAATGCACTATGTCAGAAAATTACAACAAAAAAATTACAAAAGGTGTTTTTGAATCAAAAGTATTGAAAAAATTTGATACTAGCTTTCAAAAATGTTATACACATTATTCTCTTGATAGAAAGTTTGACACTAAAAGAAAGTAAATCTTGAGACAAATATAATTCTCAAAATACACCAAAAACGATATGTTTATGAAATATAAATAGTATTAAGAAAAATCACGATTGAGGGGTTTTTTTTGAGTAAATAAATGTCTTACATTTATAACACAAGGGGTTAAAGGTGTGTAAAAAACGTACAATGCTTTTTTTATATCTTTCACATAAATAAATTCGTTTGCATTAACACAACTTGATAATTGTTTGTTACTAAGGACTTTAATGAATTTTTCGTGAAGATAAACTTGAAACTTTAAATTGTGTTTCCGTTTTACTACGTAATATACAATATTTCGAATAGTTAACTTTTGTAAAATGAATTCGCGTATTTTATTGTCAATTACCTCTTTGCAATCGGAACACTAAACAGCAAAAAAAGAACTAAATAAATTCATCATGAATGGATTAAATTTAAGAAGTTGTTTGATGTTTCTCTATACACAAGATGTGATTAGAATTATAGGAAATAAAACGTGAATCGAAACCAGCTTAGTAAAAGGCACAAATCCTAAATCAAAAGATAGTTTGAAAATTTAAATAATAACACTAACATCATAATTATGAGTTTAAGAAAGATTTAAAAAAATTAACAGGACACAAAGCAATAAGAAAATCCGAAAGGTCTAGACGATTTCTTGGAATGGTTACATATATATATTTCAATAGACTTTTAGAATATTTTTATATCGATTACTAAACATTATAAGTAAGTGCTCCTTTTTTTTAATGCACCATGCTCTTCGAAATATTTTTTTATTAGTATTGTAATTCAGAGACATATTTTTAATTATTTCAAAGGTAGAGAGCCTTATTTTACTCAATTAAAAATCCAAATTGACGATCTTTTATTACTATTATTGTTAGCCATATAAAAACATTTATTAGACGATCATATTACACTCTTATGGATTCGAAAAAAATGTACAAAGCAACTCGTCTAAACAAATCCAAGACCAGGATTTGATGATTAGATAAATGTCTGTGCAATATCTTTATGTTTTAAAAGTACAAATATCAAAAATAGAGAAATCCCTGTCACGTTTGGAAGCTGCCACGACTAAAAGATTAAAGTGGAAACTTTTATACCAATAATTTACTTGCTAACTTGCAATTACAAGTGCGCAAAGTAAGAAAGAATTTGAACGCTTTGGGTTTTTTTTTGAAAATATTTAGAATTGAAATGAGAACGAAAAAAAAATATCAAAATTTTACGATAAAGATATTCATAGAGTGGGAAACTGAATATAAATGTCAACATTTCAAATCATATCTGATCAGCGTTGGCAAAAATTGAAAAAGAAGGGGAAAAAAGAAAATTAATAAAGAAGTATGATTCTACATATGAAGATGAAGAACAGTTGTTGGATGACGGTTTTGGTACAACACACTTTATACATACATATAAAATGAAATACTATTTAAAGCATATCCAAGTATTGAAATAGTAAAGAGAATTTTTTTTCGTTGATTACTAACTTGAGTGGTGAGCATTCATTTTCAAATCTCAAACTGGTCAAAAAAGGAATTGAGAAATCGTAAAACTCAATCACATTTGAATAATTTAAGCTTGATTGGTATTGAACAGAGAGTTACAGAGGGAACGATTTTTAGTTTTTATCGTAGAGTTATCCCTCGGCGCCTTTGTCTACGTGTTTTTTTAGAATGTAACCCCCCCCCCTCTTTAAGAGAGAGGTCTATGTACGCCATAGGTATTAAAAATGAAACATTAAACATAGATTTGGAAGATGTAATCAATGATTTCACGAATTTATATAAAACATAGAAAACCAATTTCCAAATGAAATCCCATTTAATTACAGATTTCTTTAATTGAATTTTACATGTGAATCCAAAGTACATCCAATTCAATAAATGGGTCGTATGTGAGGCCTATTTTTTACATAGGGGCCAGGGCTTTTAGAAGTCTTAAAATGTCTTTGGATGATATACATTATAAAATGTTTTTGTGTGAAGAAAACATACCTTTAACATTAAAACCGATCATATTACCCATCCACTGATTGATATTTATGAAAAGGTTATGCACACATTGTATATTCTATTATTAATAAAAACAGCGACAAAGTAGAAAATCTCAGTAATCTAATGGTCGAGGGAAAAACTTATGGTTGTTGATAAATCACGAGTATGATTCTCGATAGCACTAATACTTGTCGCGCAGAATAATGAATAGCAGCATGTTGCAGCTGATATCCTAGGGGCATCAATGTGTCCTTTACAGATTGACTTGGCAACTTGAAGAAAAATGTTCTAAATCCTAAATATTTGATCCGTGGCTCAAACTTACAAGATCAGCTGATAAACTGATGTGTTAAGTGTTGGAGTTATTAGGAAATAAAATCTAAAGGCGTAATCACACATACATACACATGAAAGACGTAAAAACAAAGATGTGAAGTTGAAATACTTATATCCAAATTCATATTTCAAAAACGATTTTCAAAGTACAGCGTTTCATGTACTATTTGTTTCATGCACTATTACTAATATCTACTCCTTACATTATCTACTTTTTTTATACATTGCATGCTCCATATATGTCACATAAGTTGTGTTGACTTTGTAATCTCAATGCAAGTAAAGTCTCTGCCACATTTTAACTTAAGCCATTTAAACTCCTCAACAAAACTTAAAATAAACTGTGCCACAAAATTAAATGCATTTAAAAAATTGCAATTAATTACAAAAAATTTTAAGTTACAATCGCTTTGTAAAGTATTTCTAATAAAATCTATGGAAAAAATGAGGTTACTCAACTTAAAGCCTCATGTTAAATAGCTTTTAATACTTCACTGCAAGTCTTTTGGATACGAGTATACTTAAAATTAATTATAATCTTATTCATAAAATAGTTCTTAGACCTATTTACTTTTTGCTTTGTAAGGATGATAAAATATTTGTTTGTGTCAAAGTATTTATTATTCTTATTAAAATGGTATATGTTACCAGAGAAGCTATGAAAGTCAGTACAAGTTGGCGGTTTATTATACACATATTCCAAGCGGTCAATTTATTGTCTTGCAACATTCGATTGTAAAGAACGTTTTCCACTTCTAAAAGCTTAAATCTTCTTTTATCACAAAGCAAAGAATTGATATTCATGAGGAAGCGGCCTTGAACTACATTAGCTAGAAATGAGACGACAACGAACAATAATATCATCTCGATAACGGTTACAGTAATATGCAGACTTCCAAACACAAGATTTGAATCCTTTCTCCATAGTAAAACTATTGAAAAGGTTTGCAAAGTTATTCTGCTGAATGCAGTAAATATTAGAAATGTCATTGTATGTTCTAGTTTCTTAATAAAACGTAGCATCTTTTGACATTTTTTCATTTCTGCGAAAATACATTTGGACGAAATGTCTTTCCGAAGTTTTGGAAATGATTCCAAAAATAGGAAACATATTAAGCAATAAATACAGATCACACCGAAGAATATGACAAACGTTGAATGCATAACTCCGTATCCAACGCATAAACTGTTATTCACATGAACTTGAAATCGAAAGGTAATCCGTGATTTTGACAGGAACTTTTAACATAAAAACTACGACTCCAGATGTTCGTAAAAATAAAAATCCAGGCAGGATTTAATAATACACTAATGATACAGAATAAATTAATTATTCTTTGTTTCTTTAGACTTAATATACTCAGTAAAAATTCAACATGACTTAGGATTTCCTTCATTTTGGGAGACAGATTCCACCAAAGGATAATGGCCATCGCGTTGTTAATAAGATTAACTTTATGCAAATTAAATATTTTTTCACCTCTTACACATAATAAAATTGTCAGTACAGGAAAAAATCTCAATGCGTGAAAGCTGAACATTGACACGTAAACCCATAATTTCTTATTCGATTTGATTAATCCAGTTGATGCAAATGTCCATGATATTACTGCCAAAATAAAGGAATTATTCAAAGTTTTATTTTTGAATTGGTTTTTAGAATGGCTGCTTTGAGACGTTTGGAGCTCTGTCTGTCTCTTTGATGCATGTGTCAAAGGTTTTTCAATGGA
>BMAO01023833.1:0-14463 GCA_019973975.1 Trichonephila clavata | reverse complement strand
AATTAAGGGTCTAAGGGGTCTAAGGGGTGTTAAAATTTTTTTTTTCGAATTTTCGAAAAAAATATATCTTGTTCTTCATTTTTTCTGAACATTTTGATACTAACCACGTGACAATACTCTAAAAACTTTGAAAGTTATTCAAAAAATTGCAAACAGCAATTTAGTCATAACAACTTTTAAATGGACAGATGCCACGCCCATTTATTTTTAAATTTATGCATACCTTTCATTTTTCTGTTTTTAATAAGCCTCATGAAATATTTTAAGCGCTTGAGTTGATCAGAAGGAAGCCTGCAACTCAACACATTAATTCTGCCGTGTTTTGATTCTGTTGTGTTTACTTTAGTACACGTTTTTTTAAAACGCTTATCGAAATCGAAGATATGTGTTGTTTTATTCTGAAAAAATTGTTGGGCAATCGCCCCAACAAAAGATTTAGAAATAATAAATATTTAAAGGTAAGTGACTCACATGTTACAGATATGAAAGATACGAGGAAGTGTGCAGAATTGAAAGTACAAGTAAGTGTGCCGAAATGAAAAATGCTTCTAGTAAAAAACTTTCAGGAATTCAGACTTCATTAAAGTCAAATCTTGTTAAGGTAAGTGAAAACTTCAAAAGAATATCGTATTTTTGATTTTATTTCAACCTTTAGCTCTATTTTGTCAGTATCATGCTGTTTAAAATGTATAAACCATTAACAATTAATGAAAAATCCACTTGTAGTTTATGTTCGAATTTTGAAATACATTGTAAAAACTGTGGGAGTATTTGTACTTTTTCAAGCTGTGAAACATTGGGAATAAAAATAATGCTCCAGAAATTAACAGAAGATCTATTTTAGCAATGAGATGCATAGGTCAAGGTTTAGAGTCATTAAAAACCTTTTGTTCTGTAATGAGTCTTCCTAATCCTGTTGAACAAAAATCATATGATGTTATAATAATGAACTTTCACTTGTTATGAAGGAAGTCGCCGAAGAAAGCATGAACAGGGCAGCTGTCGAAGAAAATTCTTCGTTACCTGATAACATTTTAACGGTAAGTGGTGATGGGACCTGGAAGACGAGAGGACATTCATCGTTGATTGGAGTATGTACTCTAAATGGAGCCGAAACAGGTAAGGTTTGGGATAGGGAAGTGTTGTCCTCATTTTGCAAATGAAGCGACAGTTATAAAGGGGTAAAGTTTGGTATCAAGTACAATAAATGGAAAAGAGCGCATAAGATTTCACGTAGAAAAAATTATTCTGGCTCTGCTGGTAAGATGGAGGTTGACGGGATATTGAGGATTTTTAATCGATCAGAAAAGCTTCACAACCTGAAATATTCGAACTACATAGGAGATGGCGACACAAAAACATTCAATGCCCTTTCTGAAAACAATCCATACGACGATGCCATCTTATTCAGAAAATAGAATGTGTAGGCCATGTGCAAAAGAGAATGGGTACAAGGCTTAGGAAGCTTAAATTAGTATATGGTAAGAAGAAATTATCTGATGGTAAAACTATAGGCGGTAAAGGTAGGTTAACTGATAGTTTAATTGATAAGCTTGCGCATTACTATGGTAATGCTATTCAATGCAATTCTACTAGTGTAAAGGAAATGCGGAAAGCCATTTAGGCTGTTTGGGGTCATTCTTGCAGCACCGATGATGAACCGATGCACTGATTTTGTCCTACAAATCCAAATACATAGTGTAAGTATAATGCCGCAATTAATAATAATTTACAAAATTATAAACACAAACCCTCAGTTGCGAAAGCTGTTCGAGATGTAATTAAGCCTGTATTTGCAGACTTATCTCATCTGGCACTCCTGAAGAAATGCTTAGGAGGTAAGACACAGAATCCTAATGAAAGTTTAAATTCATTAATCTGGAAGTTTTGTTCGAAGACGATTGATTCTAGCCTTCAGATTGCAGAGATTGCTGCAAATCTAGCAACCAGCATTTTTAATGATGGAAATCAAATACTTATTACTATTTTAGAGAAATTTGGCTTAAAAATTATCAAAAATGTTTGTGTGTCCCTGGCTGAACGTGACAATCGTCGAATCTTTACGTCAAGAAAGAGGAGCTCAACGTCATCGTTTGAAGCTTGGAGAGATAAAAAAATTAAAAAGAGTACAGAAATTGAGCTGTTTGAGCAACAGGAAGGCATATCCTATGATCCTGGAGCATTTTAGCATGTAAATTTTAAAATTTATTTTCTCAAATTCAATTTAAAACTTTAAAGCCTTTTTTCTCAGTTTGTGTTTTTTTCACTTACGCGCATTGCGTTTCAAAAACTATCATACTTTGATGCATAAAACTTTACAGAATTATAAACTCTATCATAATCTTTGAATCCTAGCTATTTATAGTATTACATATTTGTAATTTTTTGAAAAATTTCAAAAAAATTAAATTTTTTGAAAAAAATTTTAAAAATGTACTTTTTTTATTTTTAAAAAATATTATTTTTTATTATTTTTATATCTAATCGCTACCATCTAATAAGGATATATTTGACTTTATAAATCAACTTATTGCTAGTAATTAGAATTATTATTTCAGAAAATATCATGCGCGTCGTAAAACTTACTATTTGTTTCTTACAAAAATTTTTCTTATATTTATGTGCTTATTATTTTTAAAATTATGATTATATTTTAGACATTTTATACTTTTTTGAAACTTTATTCCTTTATAAAAAATGTGTAAAAGAATCAAATTATTTCATTTTAACCTCAAAGAATTATTTCTAGTCGAAAATTGTTCATATTTTGTGCTCTCGAAACATTTTTAACACCCCTGAGACCCCTTAAAACACATACCTCAAGACGAATCGGAATGGATCCATTTGTTAAATGTATGGTTACGACAAAGTACCATGGATTACGATGTCAAAGAACGAGACATTTACCAATTGCTGGCCGTGGATGGATTTGATGGATTTGAAGCAAAGCATTTAAAATTTTATCTTTCTGTGATATTGGATCAAAAAGTGGTACGGCACGAATACAGGTTTCACATTAAAGCCGTACGTGCCATGTATCGATGGTTCGAGTCTCAACCTAAAGTGTCTAGTTTGACTGGAACAGATTCGGGATGCGTTGTGTTTCTAACGCTGTTGCAGCTGTACATGAATAAATTACAACTGATGGACGATGAAGTGACGTTACAAGTACACCTTGCCAAAAGATTGGCGGAAGGATTTTTACATCGAAACGCCAATTATTACAAAGATGTTCGAAATGTAACAGAGGTTTGTTGCAAGAATTGGGCAATATCTATGTAGAGGAATGGCAAGGAAAAGATTGGACATGCGTGGCCAACGAACAACTTGCTCGCTTAATGAATAATAAAACATAAATAAATGTAAAAAAAAAAAAATATTTTTTTCGTTGGTTGTTAAATAGGTGAATAGTTCATGTTGCTTCACATAAAATTCAATAGTGATGCACCATGGAGGATACACAAGAAATTTACTCCAGGATGATCCTAACCGATTTGTCACATTTCCCCTTCAACACTTAGATCTGTGGCTCCTGTACAAAAAGGCTGTTGCTTCCTTCTGGACGGCAGAAGAAGTGGATTTGTCTAGAGATGTGGGGACTGGGAAAGATTAACCCTCGATGAACGGCATTTTCTTTCTCATGTTTTGGCCTTTTTTGCCGCCAGTGATGGTATTGTGATTGAAAATTTAGTGGAACGCTTTGCTCGTGAAGTAAAAGTGAGTGAAGCTCGTTGCTTTTATGGCTTTCAAATTGCCATTGAAAATATTCATTCAGAAATGTACAGTCTGTTGATTGAGACCCTTATTCGAGATCCTCAAGAAAAGAATAAATTGTTTAACGCCATTGAAACCCTTTCTTGCGTAAAGAAAAAGGCAGAATGGGCTTTGAATTGGATACAAAATCCGTCCTTTGCAAAAGATTGGTAGCTTTCTCCGCTGTAGAAGGAATCTTTTTCTCTGGTTCCTTTGCGGCCATTTTTGGTTAAAGAAACGGGGATTAATGCCTGGATTGACGTTTAGCAACGAGTTGATTAGTCGAGATGAAGGGCTACACTGTGATTTTCCTGTCATTTGTTTAATCATTATGTGAACAACAAACCCTCTAAACATGAAATTGTACAATTGTATCAGATGCCGTCAAGATTGAGCAAGAATTTTAACAGAGGCATTGCCAGTGTCCCTCATTGGCATGAATTGCACATTGATGAAGCAATATATTGAATTTGTGGCTGACCGTTTATTGTGGGAATTGGGGTGTGATAAAATTTACAACGTGGAAAACCCTTTTGATTTCATGGAATGTATTAGTTTGGAAGGGAAAACAAACTTTTTTGAAAAACGTGTAGGGGAATACCAGAAATGTGGAGTCATGTCCAACAAGGAAAATCATACTTTCAAATTGGACGAAGACTTTTGAGGTTAATTTGGAATCGCAAGAAACTCGGCGGAAAGTAAGAGACATGGTGGAATCATTAAAGTAAGAGACATGGTGGAATCATTAAAGTAAGAGACATGGTGCAATCATTAAAGTAAGAGACATGGTGGAATCATTAAAGTAAGAGACATGGTGGAATCATTAAAGTAAGAGACATGGTGGAATCATTAGAGAACAAACACGTTTATTAAACATATTGCATTTGTGTAAGTAGAGTGAGAAATAAAATTTGTAATTAAAAAGTAGAACAATCAAACATTCTTGAAAAAAAAAACTTTTTTTTTTTTTTTTTTAAGATTGTACTTTAAAACTTTGAGCACAAACAAGATTGCTTATACTAGATAGATACCCTCTTATCAACATGGTTAAAATACTGGTCGAAATTCAGCGTCCCATGTAGGCATTGGCAAATCCACCTTTGCCAAGGAATTCAATAAACCTTGGGTGGATGATTGCATTCAACTGGTGGAATCTGATCCATCATTCTTTTATGGAGATACAAATGAATATGGGATGGTAATGATCAGTTTAAAAATTTGCTTAGTTGTTATTTAGTTTTGGAAAATTTTGCTGCTAGTTTGGATAATGTAGCCAGCAAATTGGGATCTGACTGGACCATTATCGCGAGTCGAAGTCCCATTAATCGTGTATTCAGTTTGCCAGTCAAGATGTAAATTGGAAACCAATGTGAATTACTACAAAAGACGATTGAAACATTTAGGTGTGGATGCCGTCCTGGTTCTGGATTATGGAACAGAATTCAGAGAATGAGAAGCAGTGCAAATGGATATAACGCAGTGGGTTCGCGGAAAAAATTTGAATGGGAAGCCTTGATACATATGAAAATACAAGAGTTTTTCCAACGTGCCGAACAAGTAAAATAGATGTGGTTGAAGCAATCAAAAAGGATGAATATTTTCATTACGAGGAAATGCCCTTATGGGCTTTAAGGAGAAGGACTTGGAAATTGCCAAGAGATGCATTGCAACAACAAATAATATTAAATGAATAGTACAATAAATAAAAAAAAATTTTTTTAAAGTTTTTTTTTTTTTTCTTTTAAACTTTATAAGGCAAGCTTAATTGAAAAGTTTACGACAACCAAGCAAGACAATCACAATGTATTATTTCGGTCGCTACATGGAATCCATCGTGGAAAAGGCTCATGCTCTTCAAACCATTACTATGGAGCAATATGCCTCGATTTACAATTTTATGAAGAGGATACTTTTTGATTGCGGGACAGAAGGAGTTGTACTTACGTTCTTTTATCCCCATTTAGAACAAACTCGTTATGATCCAGCAAAGATTATACTTATGAAGGTCAAAGAGGGCTCATGAAACTCATGTGTTTAAAATGTGCTCCCTCCAACCCATGCATCTGGAAATATTTTACCGAGCAAGACAAAGAGTTGTTCGAGTACCGAATTGATACATTTTCAATACTTTGCCCACCCTCCTGCCTCTGGAGACAGTTCTCACGCGTCGGGGCATGGAACGAATTAAATTTCAAAATATTCCTCGGGTAGCTCATGAAACACTTGCAACACATCTTCCCACAACTGATCACGATTCCTCACTCCAGTTTGACGCCAGTGAATCTCTAAACGACGGACCAATTCAGCCCACACATTTCCACTGGATTCAGTCGGGTCCTTTGGGAGGCCAATCGTGCATCACGTTTACATTGTGCTCTTTCAACCATTGTTAGTCTGTTTACTAGTGTGAACTGAAGATAAATCTTGCATAAAAATGAGTTCTCCCTTCATGAACCTCACACAATCAGTTTCTATGAGGAAGGATATGCTTAATGTAATAGTCGGTATTCATGGTGGGTCGTTCAATCCGATGTAGGGCCCGAATTCTACCATTCCCTCCAAAGGCCATCCACACACATAGGGTGAATCGAGGACTCCATAGACGGATTGGAAGAATGCACTAGGTATGTTCATCAAATCGATCACTTCCCTGAACAGGTCGTAGACCCTTAGAGCGCCCGACTGGACGATCGAAAAATCTTTTCATCGGAAAAGACGACTCGATGCCATTCGGAAACGGACCAATGCAATTTAGAATGGGCATAGACATAGCGCATTTGACGATGAAATTGAGTTAAAAAGGGTTAGGGCGGAGTACGACATTTTAATCCTTTTTGTTTTAAACGATTTCGGACCGTATCCACGCTACACGCAGAGTCCATTCCTTTTGTAAATCCACAGCACTTAGAAAGGATCTTTGCGAGAAGCCTCGTATAAGTTTTGATCCGTGTGGGCATCGGTGACTCGAGGTCGACCCGACTTGGTCGTGGCCGATTCTCCCCGTCGAATAATCCAATAATGCACGGTAGAAGGGATAAACCCAACATTTGAGCAATTTTTCGTTCCGATACATGCTCTTCATCATACAAACGATAGATGGCATGACGAAACTCCATGCTTGTTTTGTTTGACAACAATCAAGAGACGATGGAAACTACCTGGTTATATTGTCCAAAGTGTCAAATTCGTACTAGACGCTAAACACGAAAGCAGTCCTATAAAAAAAGAATCAACCCATGATGCAGGGAAATTGTGTCAAATGTCAGACTAAAAAAGTGGATTTGTGAAAAGAAAACAAGACCATGAATTTTCTGGAACTGATTCTTCCTCACCTATGTCATGATCCTGACCGCATGAGCATTGTAGCCCTTTCCAATCAACCTCCTGCCATAAGATGTGAAACGTGTCAGCAGACGCCTATTCCCAACGTGTACTCTTTTATTCGAGAGGCCTCCGATGCTGATTTGCTGGGAGCCTGTCACTTGGCGCAAATGTATCATATGTTAACAGGAGATGAAGAGGTGCCCGTTCCTTTTGCCCTGGTGTCCTTAGAAGGTATATTACCCAAACGCGTGGAGAATCAGCCCATTCGAAGATTGTATGCCAGTGTCAAAATTTTGAAAGCTTTAAATGCTCCATTTACTCAAAATGCTACGATGGAGAAACCTACCATGGAAATGTAACACTTTTTGACGGATTACATGAATGCCATTACCCATGCCAAACCCCAAGAACCCCTAACAGATAGCGAAAAGATGGTGTTGAATCATTTGCTGCAAAACCTGCATCAAGCCATGGAGTCTAAAGAATTTCAAGATAATAAATTTGACTTTTATTTTGAAAAATTGGTTCCCTATGTGTAAGCATGCCGGGAGGATTGGACCCCTCTCCCACCCGAAGAAGAAGAATCCAGTCTCATGAAACAATTGCTGAGTCAGTTGCAACGATCAATGGCGATTCGTAAAATGTTTAGTCGTTATTGTATTCCATTTTATATTTTATGTATTGGTAGGATGTTATGCCTGCTGTTCAGATATTGGAATGGTGGCCAATTGGGCTCTGGATTTAATGGCTCGCATTTGTCGAGGTCAGTTTTTCTGGAAAGAATAGGAATCATGTACCTTTGTACAGCAAATGTTGCTTGGGATCAAATCAGACATTTCCTACAAACGAAATACAGATTTGTATTATGTGATGCGCTCGATTCAAAAAGGAGAAGGGATAGAGTGTCTATCGGAAAATTTTGCAAAATATGGCCAGTTGGAAAAAATAATCAAAGAGAAAATTCAAGCTCCGTCGGATCTGGTGGAGATGGTAACGCATCAGCTGTTTCCCAATATTCTCTTTGACCATAATGCCGATCAATTGGCATTTAATATTGCCATGGGACACGTAGCGTGTAGTATGGATTTAAAAACGGCTCAAGTGAAAAAGGGTGCTTTTGCAAAAGCCAGACGCTTGTATGGTATCATCAGTCAATTGGTGAAACAGGTAGAGGCTTTTGATGCTCAATATCCCATACCCTGGACTATTGATACTTTAAAATTGTTTATGGTATCAGACTCTAACATTGAAAAGAATCTAACAGAAATTGCCGCTGTAGTGTTTGAGCCCGATGAAGGAGAATAATAATGAAAAAAAAATTTATTTTTTTTGTAGTCATGTTCTTTTATATGCTAGGCAAGTTAAGATGCTTCAACATTTCAGCTCTAGTCATAAGCAAAGCTGTTGTGCATCCATATTTAATACCATGGATAATACTGTATTTTTGAATCAGATGGCTGAAAGTTTCCTCCACAAAGGTTTTATGCCTGGAAGCAATGATTTAGTAAATATACATACGTTGAAATATCGTACTTTGAATGATTTCATGCGTAAGTTGGACCTTACTTTCCAAGGTCTCAATCAGTTGATAAACACTCATTCTCCAGTGGATCCAGAAGTAGCCAAGGTTATCCAGCGTTGGACCCAGAAGTATGATGGTGTTGGCTCAAGATTTTGTCAAAAATGAACGACTAAACAAATTAATTCAGACCATGGTTAAGAGTGGTCAATCCAACATTATTAGTTCTCTTTTGGCAATCGATGGCTTAATAGGACCCAAATTAAATACTGGACCTCATTTTGATTGTAAAAAGTACCTGCAGAACCTGAAATATAGCCTGTCTGGTGAGCCAGGACGTTATGATCGTGAAGAGGATGACCTGGTCAAGAGGACTCATGTGTGTGCCATACGGGAAGTATATAAGGAATTGGAAAATTACCAATCGGATATAGATTGAAAATTAATGTATTCTGTGTACCAAGTCATGAGTCATATACTGAAAGAATCGGCAGGATTGGAATTACCCATAGGACCTGGTATTCCCATACCAGACAATGTGATGGAAGCATGTTCAAACATATATTGGGCCAATACATCTTGGGAATATTTCAATAGTTTAGTGGAAATTTTAAAAAGTAAAATCAGCACTCCAAAAATGAAAAGTAAAATCAACACCAATAATATGGACCCTACATCTAATACTGATAAAAATAATTTAGTCAAAAAAAGAAAAAAGGAAGAAAAATCTTTATAATAATAATAATAATAATTAAAAAAAAAATGTTTTTTTTCCAGCTTTCAAGTTTATAGCTAGTACAAGTTTCAAGAGTGGTGCATTACTCAAGATGATTTCCAGCAAAACAGTTCGTTTCAATTTACCTCCTTCTTTTCAAAGGATTGAACCAGGTGAAACAAATTACATACATCAGCTCTTGAGAGATGGAAGTGACAGATTACGAGGTGAATGCAATTCCCTTCAAATGCATCCCAGGACACAACTGAGTAAAGCTGTACAATTGTTTCAAGAGTGCCGTTTGAAAGAAGTTACTGTTGTGTATGGAAATTTGGGTCGCCTTCCCCTCATCTTAACCTATTTTTTGGATTATTGTTTTTCAGCTCAAGAATCTGTGGTGGTGGTAGCCAATTGGGACATTGATTGTCCCTATCAAGTCCAACCCTCTTTCTCGTCTGTGGACTTTATGATTCTTGTGGAACCTTATTTTGGCTACGTAGTTCAAAAGCCTTCCTACGTGAAGCATTTGATTGTTCTCACAAGTCACTTGTCTCTCTCGCTTCCATCCTGTCAGCTGAAAAAACTCCACGTAGGAGCACCATCCTCTGATATTTGTCCCATAACCTCATCTGATCCTGCTACGCTGCTGCAACCCCCCATGTTTCACGATGGAAAGGTGAATCAAGTGCCATTGAAAGGACTCGTGCAATTGGACGTGACTCGTTCTAAATCGGCCCATGAAGAGTTTTTGGGAATTTTAACGGGTCATGAAATGCGTCGAAACCGGCCCTATACTTTGAAAATATCACCAAGAGACGAACAAAGATTAAAAGTTCACCTTCGAATCACTCGCGAAAAACTCATTGGATTAGAGGAAGAGTAACACAAAAAGAGCCATCATGAACCCATGTTTCTTGTGTCTTCACTCTCTTGTACAAACTCGAGAAAATGTATGGACTTTGGTTTGTGAACATGAATTTCACATTTATTGTCTCCGTGCTCATTCTCCACGGAAATGCCCATTGTGTCAAGTTCCTTTAAGCCGTCAAGATGTGCAAATTATGAAAATGAGAACTATTCGACGACGGGAACGAGCCTGGTTTGAAAGAGATTCCGGTTACGAATCTGCTTAAAAGGTTATTTGTGACGGGTTAAAAATTTTTTGGCACACTTTCTGTAATACGGAAGAAACCATTTCAGAAATGCTGCAGCATACGGGATATTAGTCTGATTAGACAATTGTTCAACATTTTCCTTTTTTAAAAATAAACCACTGGCCCATTCCAAAATGACATTCCACTTGAAGGTCTTGGATGGTTTGATGAGGATTAGCATATCCCAAACACCAAGCGATTGTATTGCTGAAAAAATATAAGGTGTTGTCATCATCTCGACAGACAATCATTTCAAACGGAATATGGTTTTGTTGATTATGAAATGTAACAGGTGGAAATTGAAAGTGCGCCCAACGACGTTGCTGCTTTGCCATCACAAGCTTGTTCTAAAAAAATTAAAAAATTTTTTTTTAATACTTGGTTACCTTTAAATAACAGTAAAGCTTCCAACACATTATAACGATGGCGCATGTCCATGTACCATACAACTCTATACAAGAACTTGTGGAGGGATTTCAAGTGCTCAATTCAATTCGGGATTTAGCTCTTCCGGACGATACGTATCAAAAACCCAATTTAGTACTTGTAGATCCCCATCATTACTTTGGATCTTATGGTGGTCTCATTTACAAAAACATTTTGGACCGTTATCGACTCGAGCTCCAAGCTTCTCATTCCCTCAGTGATGATATTGGATTTGGGGTTTGTATTGTGTGGTGGAACACAACGAAACCAGATTTAGTTGGAGACCAATATGCTTTGGCTGCCGAAGGACGGGTGGCGGTCACTCCTCGTATGTTTGAATCCATGAAAGTAAATACCCTACGCCAAAAGAAACCGCCCAAGAGCAACTATTACGGAGATAAATCTTGGCGCATAAATGCTGCATCCTTTTCCAATTCAGACTCTGAATAATTGTTGGATGGAGATGATTGAGGAGATGTATGATACATTTTTCTTGCTGTTACCTTGTTGTGAATGTTGAATCATATCAATTGGTATTGTGTGTATTCGTCCAACAGTTCTGATTTCATTTCTTGCACGATATGGCGCATATGAGTCATACAAATACCACATCGTAGCAATCGGTACAAGGACTTGGTAATTAATTCACGCCACATTTTCTTGGCCATATCAATATCTGGATGACTGGAAGCGTCTCTCATGGCCATAGCTTCAGCCATCCAATGGAGTAAACGCCAAAAGGATGAGCCAAATTGAACAATATTTAAAAAGTTCAACTTGTCAAAATTTCGTTCTGCCAACGTGAGGGAATCTATCATGGAAATATTCAATTCCTGGGTCATAAATTGACGCAAGGCGGAAACACGTCCTTCATGGACTAAATCAAATATTAGATTGTCCAAGAGAAAAAAATGTCTTACAGTCCATCTCACGTTATACAATAGTGAATGTAGCAAATAATGTATGCCTCAACAGACTAATCCAAGCTTGTACGGCTTCATGAGTTTCTGGTTTGCGAAAAGTACGAATGTGCATTTCTTCCTTAACAACGGCTACTAAACGTAGCAAAAACATCATGGTGGTTTGATCTAATCTTTCTTGGGGAGATTAGATCAAACCATTTCTGACGAAATTCATCTTGAAAAAGTTTGGTATCCCATGGAACTTGAAGGGAATCCATTTGAGTGGCAAGTCGTATAGCTCTTTGGACAAAGGGATCTTCTTCTTGATGAAGAATCTGAAACAAAGCCGCATGAATTCACATTGCCCAAGTAAGCCTTTCTATGTAATTGGCATGTACTATGTCTCATCTTGTCTTTTGGAAGAATAAAGTAATCATGTGTAAGGTGATGAAATGTAAAGTGTGTGAAGAAACGATTGGGTTTGAAGTGTGTTCCAACCCAAATGTTTGTTATGCTCAAATTGAAAAACGGGGATTGTGCACTCTACATGCCAGAGCAAAAGGATAATTTCTTTTAAAAAAAATAAAAAAAATATTTTATTTTTATTTTTTAAGGTATACTATGTGTTTATAAGCAAGTTGACAAGAGTATATGTTAAACAAGTCATGCCATTTCAACATTTGGATCTTTGCGTGCGTTGTCCTCAACTGGCCTGGAATAAAACCTTATTAACTTTTTATTTGGCTTCATATTTTCGTCTCTTTCATACAGATATTGTTTCTTTACAGGTGTTTCCCGTTTCTCAGTGGCAATATCAAGGTTCTTTTATTCGCTTCTCTGTTACCATTTGGTGCAATTATGGTTCATCTGTACGTCCCTCCAGAATTGTTAAACGACACTTTTCTTCAGCACGTCGCTCAAGAAAAACTCATTACTTTGGAAACTCACGAGCCCGAGGATTGCGCTCACATTGAACACCATCCCGTATGCGCTTGTACCTCCTCTCATCAATTGGTGGTTCAGGACAAAGTATCATTGTGGCTCGAGACCAGCACGTTGTAAGTGCTTATCCGTGTTATGCTCTTCCCAAAGAAAGCACGGCTGCAGAAATTGTCACTATTGTGACTTGGCTCACTCGACATCAATTTCGGACCTTTGGCACGGCTTTGGAACATGGCTCATTGGTCCGGTATCTCATCCCTCACCTCATCTTTTCTATGCAACCTCATCCCTCTTGTGACCAATGTATGAAACAAACTTTGGAGGGAGAACCCGTGTTTTGTTTAAAAATTTTGTGCTTTCAGGTCAAAACAAAGGTCCCACCTTAGAAAGTGTCTTGTAATGCCTCGACCCAGCAAGTATGAATTGCAACACGCCATACGTTATGCTACCGAAATTTCGACCCAATATTTATTGGAAAAGTATCGGCAACGTTATCCTCATTATTTTCAACATTTAGAAATAAAAGTACGTCCAGCCACTCTCCAAGATTATTATATTCCCCTTTTCCTTGCTAAAGAATGTATTGTGGTAGACACCATTCACTTTACAGAAGTGGGATGTAAGCGACTCGGTTGCTTTCCTTTCAAATCGGATGGTGTACCTTGTACTCGGAAGGATTGTATGCAATGGACCCGATTATCCAATCAATTGGTTTTGTCCTGCCAACCCAGTTGTCAAGATGCAGAATGGTGGGGAACGCGTTGTGTCATGGTGAATCCTTTGAAAAAAGTATTGGCTTCGTTTCCTCAACAAGTCTTTGGTATGCAATCCAAACATCCCTTGCATGCGGGTTTGCATTGGAGAAATGGAAACCTTTATCTCAATAATAGGTATTGTCAAGCTTATGGATTGGAATTTGATGGAAAGGAATGCTATTCTTCGATCGATCAAACCATTGGGGAATTTTTCTTGGGAAAAACCGTTTACCGAGCCCTGAAAACGGCTGCTATTCAACCTCCAAATTATCCCCATATTCCCCCGGTACCTCCCTGCCTGTGGTTCCATTGGAGGTGAATTTGAGTGATACTATTCCCTTACCGGATACGTCGCAGGTGGCACGGGAAGTAGCAGCCAAATTATTGGCTGATTTTGGCGTGGACATTGCCTCGCATGTCGTGGAAAACGTATTACGAAAAAAGGCTCCTAAATTGCTATTGAGCCGCCCATCCGGTATAGTGGTCAGTGAAGCTGACTGCGGTGCCGCAGGGACTGGGTTCGAATCCCGGAGAAGGCATGGATGTTTGTGTTGTAATCCTTTCTTCTGTCTGTGTTGTTTACCCCCGTGTTATACGTTCGGTGGTGCACGGGGTTTATAAATGTTAAAAAAAAATAAAAAATAAAAAAAATTGCTATTGAAAGTGGCCGGCAACCTTCCCATTCAATCGGCTTTGACACAAGCAGTTTTGAATCAAACTCTTTCCTTGTCAGTGAAATCATTAGCCACAGCCGGAAAAATAATGGCGGGAGCCACAAATGTTTTGGCAGTGTATAGCGTCATAACCATCATTTTAGATGTCGTGGACCCATTTCATTATGAAAATGTATTGACCGCAGATGCTTTGGAATCCATCAATAAACGTTTAGACTTGGTGTACTTTCAACGAAAAAATAATTTCAATTCTGAAGTGATGCCTGAAATGGTATGGGATAATCTTTTAAGGGAAGAGG
>BMAO01023832.1:0-14200 GCA_019973975.1 Trichonephila clavata | reverse complement strand
CACGCACTCCAGTGCTCGAACACGCGCCGTACTTCCCAGATTTGGCACCGTGCGACTTGTGTTTGTTTCCGAAGATAAAATCTGCTTTGAAAGGGACCCGATTTGAGTCAATGGAAGCGGTAAAGCAAAAAACGGCAGAGCTCCTAAAGAACCTCCCCAAAGAAGACTTCCAGCACTGCTTCGATCAATGGAAAAAACTTATGAAAAGGTGTGTGGCGAAGTAAGTGGAGTATATTGAAGGAGAACATTCGAATGTAAAATAATTTTTATAATAAAAACCCTTTTTCGTTACCAGTCTCGTTATTTAATAGCCAGACCTCGTATGTATTTTATTTACCATAACATTTAAAAATTTTATGAGAAAAATTTAAAGTGGCATAGAATAAATTCGTAATATGAAATTAATTATATATCAAACAAATCAAAAGCATTTTATTTATCAACAGCTTAGTTTGAAAAAAAATAGTTATGTATATACGTATAATTTTGTTTTAAGATAAGCTATTACATCGTAAAAAAGTTAGTTGAGTATGGTTAAATGAAAAGAATATGCAAATTATTATTCAAACTAACTTAACTATTAAAGGAAGACAATAAAATATGTATGACTAGAATAATAAAAGTGAAAAATTTAAAAATAATAACAGTTAAGTTATGTGGCGTGTAATAAAAATAATCATGCATTTACTAACCATACGGTATAATAAAAATGGTAGATAATACACATTCCTTCTTTCCTCCCTTTCCATAAACAAAATAGGAATACGTTTTCCTAAAATAGTAAAAATCATCATTTTATCTTTTCAAATTAAGTACCTGAATATAACTATCAGTCAGGAAGAATAATAACTTCCTGAGAACACTTATCCGTTACATCAAAGTATTCTGGTTAATTAATTATCAGTTCATCACTGCATTATTCCTTTATAGTGTCATAAAGTTATGTGATACCCTGAAACTTTAGACTAAATGTGCAATTAATTAACTGTCATCATATTTGAAGAACTAATACTGAAAATTTCCAGAAAACTATTTTAAAGATTATGGAAAGATGCTGTAAATTGATTTGATATCAGAAATAAAATGAAATGTACAGGAATAAACAGATATTCAATGTACTCTGCAAATAAGCTTTGATTTTGATGTTGCTTCTTAAAGAAAATGTCAATTATGTGGCCAAAGTCTAAATCAGCGTTTCTAAATCTGTGGTCCATGGACCTCTGGTGGGTCCAAAACGTTTTCTTACGGGGCCCTCGAAGGACTTTCAATTAATGTTAAGATTTTCTTCTTTTAGTGAATCTGAAAGGTTTCGAGGAAAATTTGAGATATGTTATCATAGACCAGTTCCTATTGAATTGCCTCAAAAAAAAAAAGAAAACCTCGACCAGAAATTGCATTTTAATCAAATATTAATTCTCAGTTTTTTTAATACACACATTGAAATTAGTATTTTGTAATAGTTTTAATTAGATGTTTACTGTTTCCTTAAAGAGATAAAAAAAGTGTTAAAAGTGTTTGAATAAGTAGAAAGAGAAGTCTTAGGGTTATTGAGGACTTTAAATCACTTAGCGATGTGTTGAGAGGTTAGGTATTCGACTATAATTGGAACCGTGATGTAGCAAATGTGTATAAATGGTTAATGTTTATTATATTTAGTGTCACTAAGATTAGAATACGTGCATAAAATTGTTTTAAGAATATTATTACCATAATAAATGATTTAAATACAGCATTTTGTCAAACAATTAACATAGAATGACCATTTTTCAAAACAATCTCATTTTATGGAAAATGCTTCTATAATAATAGTATTTGCTTGTGATAGTTCAAACATCTGTTCACAGCCTGAATTAAAATTTTTGAACTATATAACATAGAAGTGGAATTATCCATATTTTAGTTCATCAGAAGGGAGAAATTTTAAGAATAAAACGCCAATAATTATTTGAAATGGTAATAACTCTGAAAATAATGGGAATTTTTCAAAAATCCTAGTTCAGGCAATCTCGAGAAGTTTTAAATTTTATATAAGCAAAATATTATTATTGTAGGAGCATTTTTTTAAAGTAGAAAGTTTTGAAAATAGGTCATTCTAAGAAACTATTTGCCAAAATATTGCATTTAAGTAATTTTTTGTCTTTAAAACTATTATATACATGTATTTTAATCTAAGTGACACTAAATATCATGAAAATTACCCATTTATGCACTTTTTTAAAATCACGGGTCCGAACGCAGTCGGATACCTTAAAGAAAGGTGTTCCAAATCTTGGGGGGTGATAGTCCACGATCGGTGATCGACAGTTTATGAATCCCTGGTCTAAGGGATTGTCATAAGCATAAAAATATTTGTCTGCAAATATTATTAAATGGAAAATAATTTTTTATTCAATATTTTTTGGAAAAAAATATGTTTCTAATTCATTTTTAATAAAAATCACGAGTTTTTTTTTCCAGTTTATAACTTTAATATCGTTAAACTCACACTAGCTTCAAAACATTTTGTGAAAAGGAATGTACCGATTCTTATTTTCTTTTCAAAAATAGAAAACAATTCATGTTCTTTATGAAATTTCACTATTTCTTGTGCATTCTCTAAGATCTTCTATAACATTATGAAATTCCAGAAAGGTTTTCTTTATGGAAAGCTATAAGGGGTTTTATATTTTACGCATGCTTGGTGTTCCATTACTTAAAAAAATAAAAGTAATGTTTCCGTATGAATAGTTTTTCAGTTCGCTTTCTATTGTATTTGATGCCCAAATTTTATTCGACACATTTCTTCACGGTTCGGTTTTACTTTATATAAGAAGAGATTCAAATTCTCGGAATGAGTTACTGCATTTTGAATCCTTTCATGCATTTCAAATATTTATTTGCCTTTTAAGCGTAGTTTGATGAAATATTTACAAATGATTTATGTTATTACTATTGTTTTTAGATCCATCTCTCAAAGTTTGAGATTCATATTAGATCATATTCCAAATATTCGCTTCATAAACCATGACACGTATTAAAATAATAATTAAATTGAAAATGGTTGATGTAATCGGCATTACACAAATAGATTTCTCGTAGATTAATTTTCATACTTTTAAATCAATTTGTATAAGAAAAAAAGGAAGATTTCTTTTTAATTTCTTTTTTTTCTGATAAAATATTTGAAAACTACAAAAAGTATCTAAAAAAATTGTTCGTTTTCTTATGCAGTATTAATATGCATTTTTAAAATTTGAAAATTTATTTAATATTTGAAATTTGTACGAGATATAATTATATAATAAAATTAAAGTGTTCCCTTTTTTATTTCGAATTTATTGAAGATATTCTCAAAAAATCGATAAAGATTGTTTAAAAAATTCCATATTTATACTTTAAATTGAAATTATTATTATGGAACTTACTAAGTGGGTGTTTGATCTTTTGTATACAATAAAATTAAGCTATGGAGAATGCCAACAGTTATTACACTGACTGACCATATATTACAGTATGTCTTGCACCTTGTACCTTCTAACTTAACAAGCAATAGCAAAGTTAATTGTTTTTGGAAATTACAATTAAAAGCATTATTACAGGATATATTTCTATTATAATTTGATTGGTTTTAAGCGTAATAATGTCTTTAGAAAACTACGTGTTTGCAATTAGCAATAAAGCTTCTTTCAAGCTACATAAACTTTTTTAAAAGAAATTGGTATTTGGAAAGGAAAACATTGCTTAACACATTGCTTATTTTCTCGTGTTAAAATAATCTCATCTTAAAGGATATTGTACATGACCTCCCATATATCAACATAATTATTCTTATTATAGTTTATATTATTACTCAGGTATGCATATATTTATAAACATTAATGAAACAAAAAGTTCTCTAGAGCTTAAGAAAATTTAATACCAAAATTTTGAATTTTTTTCAAAAACATAACATTTACTGAGTTTTTGAAAGTAATCTGATACATTTTTTAATTGTTTTGATAGAATCAAATTGTCAAAAAAAATTGTTCGATATCGTCCATTTTGTTATTCATTTCACCATTAGAATGTGCGTCTGCGCATACTATTTATAACGTTCCTCATTTGGGATGATGTGCGAAAAGAAGCTGCATTATTTATTTCATTCTCATTGTTAAAATCTGCATCAATATTATATTTCTTTAAACTTTGATCAAATTTCATACACCAATCATTTTTTGATCAAACACTTTGACTGCCATAGTTGGGACTCCGCACATTATCGTCATCTGATGTGTGAACTCTTTCGGCGATACAGTAGAGCAGTTCAATCTGGCCGGTGTTTTCAGTAATTTTTTCATTCCTAGCTGGTAAATATTTTCGTGTGGAGCGATTTTCGTTTCGTGTTAAGAGAAAATATATGCATGAGTGAGTGAATGTAGGAATTAATGGCGCAAGAGCGAAATTCAGCCAAACTGCACCAAACACACTCGTTAAAACACTAAAATTTACTAAAATTATGTAAAAATGCTAATAAGAAGACAGTTTATGTAAAAGAGTAAAAACTCAAATTACATTTATAAGTACAATTCATAATATTAATAAAGCCAACAAATTTTGGTGGGACACAGTCCACCAAGTCAGATAAGGTTAAAATGGATCATTGAGAAATCAAAATAATTTAATTAATATAAGTGATTTTAATATTTAAATGTTTTTAAGTTAAATTTATCTTGATATAAAAGCTATGAGTGTACGAAAAACAATTACTTCATGCATTTTGAAATCTTGTTAGTGTAATTAAGTGAAAACATGTAATACCATATGGAATCTTTGGTAAAATGCATCATCTTCATTATATTCAATCATTTCCTTGTCGAAGGAATTTTATCGAGGCGTACTTTTCCTTAGTTTATGCGGAGCCATTTTTATTACTATTTTCAATTCATTTTTTTAGTAATTTCTTTTTCCTCAACAGAATTTTTCAATTTTGTTTCAAATCCTGTATTGTAGATGCAGAGGGCGGTTGTGTGTGTGAATACCGGAGATGGAAGGGGTAACAGTTATGATTGATGAAGATTTAATAAGAATGAACATATTTTGTTTGGTGGAAATTACGGCATTAGACGTAGGAGTAGGTGGCTGAGGCTCTGGCACTGTAGCTGCTATTCTAGAGGTGGATGGTAAGAGATGTACTTGGGTTGAAAATGATGTGTAAACAGCAGGAGTGGATATTGATATATTTGGTTTAGGGAGAGGAATGAAAGCCGTTGAAGTAATTTTAAAGCTGGGCATTTTATTTTTGTTGTAGTTTAGTTTGTAGTAGTTATTAGTTTGCTATTATCCAGGTACACAATGTCTTTAAAGCACAGTAAAGACAGATATCGCTTTACTAAGTGATATGATATCATTCTACACCGGTGTCCAAAAGTTAAGCATAAATCGTAAAATGCGAAAAACATGGAGTAAATATTCGTAAAATTATTCCAAATTTCTTGCGGATATTAATTGGGTGAAGAAGAAACATTGGGTTTATGCAAAACTTTTCATTCGACTACGTCCTGCGTGAAACACCGGCGCATGTCGGAACGCGGAGAAACCAATTCACGCAGCATACGCAGTTCAGACAAGTTTCGTGCAACTGCTGTGCGAAGGTGAGTGATGGTAAATAATGACACAAAGACGCCAATTGGACATGTTTACGAAAGGAAGAATCTTTCGAATGCTGGAATCCTCACGATCACAAACAGCAGTATCTCAAATTCTGAATGTGGACCAGTCTGTGAACTCAAGACTGTGGCAGAGGTTTCAAAGAACGGGAGCTGTTATCCGGAAACAAGTATCAGGTCACAACCCCTCTCCGAGACCGATATCTGGTAATAAGTGCGCGACGTCAGAGTGGCAGTACTGCCAGAGCACTGGGTTCGGCGCTCACAGTCGCCACAGGAATACGAAATTCGAGACAAACTGTTTACAGGAGACTCATTCATGCTGGCCTGTATGCAAGAAGACCAGCAGTTGGCATTCCTCTCACGCCTGCGCATAAACGCGCTAGTTTGAACTGGAGTTAAAGACATCAACATTGGAGTGTAGGAGAGTGGGCCAATGTAATGTTTAGTGACGAGTCCCGATTTAGTCTGTGATTCTCGGCGGGTAACGATATGAAGAAAACGTGGAACACGTTATGAACCAAGAAACATACCGGAAAGACATCATTTTGCATCAAAGAGAGTAATGGTATGGGCAGGCATCATGATGGACGGCCGCCCAGACCTCCATTTCTTTGACACGGGGTGTGTGACTGCTCAAAGATACAGAGACGAATTTCTTGAGCCTTATGTCCGCTTGTTTCGAGGGGCTCTCGGTCCTGACCTCATATTCATGGAGGTTAATGCGCCATGTCACCGAGCGGTGCTGATTGATGACTTCCTTGAAACTTAAAGCATCCAGCGCATTTCATGGCCTGCGAACTCCCATGATTTAAATCCTATCGAGCATGAATGGGATATGCTCGGGAGACAAATTACAGCCCTTTCGTACCCACCAAGCTCCTTTACAGAACTTAAGAGAGCTCTACAAAAACCTTAAAACCGTTTGAGCTCACATCTTATTCATCATCTTATAGCAAGTATGGTAAATCGCTGTGCAGCGTGCCTGGCTGTCAGAGGTTACCACACGCCTTATTAAACTGCAGCATCAGTATTTTATTTAATGTTTTCATTCATTTTTTCTTTAAAGTGTGAATCCTTGCTATGCTCAGTTTTCTTTCAAACTGCTACTTTGGATAATAAAATTAATTATTATCATTCTTTTGATTTGCTTCCTTATTTTATAACCATCTTACACTCGCATATTACGTCTCCTGCCTTTCTGATTACAGTTCCTTCTTTATTCACATAATTATCAATTATGCTTAACTTTTGGACACCATTGTATATTACAATGGTGGAAATCATTCACAGATTCCTTTTGAGTGTCATAGAGATTCTTTAAACATCAAAGGGAATGATAACCTTTGAAATACTAAGATGAGGAGTGATTTGTTTGAAATTGTTGTTTTGATACACTCCTGTCCAAAATTAAGATCAAAAGTAAAATTTGTGAAAACTGAAGATTTATTTACTGTGATGCCACAAAATTTGGCCCAGTGATATATTAGCATAACAATATAAATAAGATTTTAATAGTGCAATAAGATACTACAGTCATGTAAAGAAGTCTGAAATCATGAATCAGACAGAAGACATTTACATTGGGAAAAGTCATTCTAATCTGGAGTGTGAGCACTTTAAACTGCTATACAAGTCTCATAACGGGCAGCTGTACTATTGGTGAGGGTGTTATTAAGTATTTATGGCAACAAAGCCCGTATGTTCAAAATCGATCTTTTAATTCCTAGAGTTTTTTCCCAGCCCATCTCAAACACATTCAAAGGAATAATGATTCAAAAATAATGAAAGTAACTCCATACTTTCATTATCCTCTCATTCAGGACACTCATAAGCAATATGAGTTCCTTGTGGCAGCGGATTATCTTCCATAAAAATGTAGTATGGCCCCATGGCAGCACAAAAGAACCTCCTATAGGCTTCCAGTTTTTCCAGGTTTTTTTTATCTTTATAGCGTGGTGAATTGACAGTACCCGCATCAAAATCATACAGTGGTGCATGACTGCCCAACGGCATACCATCACACACAAGGAGTTTTTGCCCCCAAATCTGTCGATTTCTATTTCGTATGAGAGATTAAAACGATCTTTATTTTCTCTCCAGGTGAGGACTCGACGAAGATCACATTGTCTGGTGAATTTCAACTCATCACTCGAAAGAATACGCTCATCCTTTTTGTGATGTCCGCAACTAATATTCTAAACTCCACAATATTTGATTTTTCCTACGGGATTCAGCCAAAAAGGATGTACCCCACTGGACGATAGGTGTAAAGACTGGTCTCCAAGACGGTTGTTGACAGTTTGTCTGAAAGTTTTTCTTCCAGTCACCGAGGCCATGGCACGAGCAAGCTACGGAGCCGTTATCTGCCTATGTCATCATGCACGTAATGCCAAATAGCGATCCTGTACAGATGTCAATTACCTGTTATGACCTTGGCTGACCTTCCTCGTGACAGTTCCCCTTGTTTGGAATTGTGCCTAAGATAACTTTCAGACCATTTGTATCTATGAAGCCACCTCTTCTTGAGACTCGCTCGCAAAGAATCATCTAAGCAACCATGAGAAATCATTCTCACTGTAAAAGACAAATTTGTTTGTTTTAAGGCAATTAAAAAATGAAGCTGAAATTCCCAAATGCTTGATTGGTTTGAAACCAGTAGTTCTGAAAAATTAACGTTAGACTTCTTTACATAAACTAAAGTTTTATATTGTACTACCAGCTCTTCAAAAATAAAAAATACAAATTAAAGAAGTTTTATTGATGACATTTCAAAATTATGACTAAAAATATGTTTGTGGCCTTTATTTTAGAAATAAGTATAGTCACAAAATGGTCAATTCCTTATGAAGAAGGATCTTTTTATATTTATTACCCTAAGTGCATTCGTCAGAAAACATTCCGCCTGCACGTTATTCATCTTCTTTCAGACACAGAAACATGGAAGTCCTTAAAAATGCGCCTAAGAAATTTTTCCTTTGCATTACATTTAAATGCATGCATTTATGATTATGAGTATACTAGTTTCTTATTTAAATGATGAACTAATTGGAATATATGTTGGGGCAGTTAATTTTCATCGATATAACATAATCCAATTTTTTCGAATGGAACATATCTTCTAATAAGAAATTTAATTATCTTCGTTAATAACAAATATATTCTTTACGTATTGTTACATTTCACCTAAAATTAAATATTTTTCTCATCCACAAATCTAAAATATATTTAACATATATATTCACATATATTTATATATTCCATATATATTTAATTTGTATTCCATATATATATTCCATATATATTCCATATACATATTAATATACATTCCATATATATATTATATTTATTATTATATATTATATATATTATATATATATTAATATATAATAAAACATATATATTATATATATCTAAAAATATTAATATACATTCTAAAATATATTTAATATATAATCTAAAAATATAAGATATATTTCTTATATTTAAAAACTTTTTTTTGCAAACATATATACTTTAAATTTTAAACTACTATATAATAAAATTTTTTTTACACATGGATATTCTAAAGTATTACTTGAGTCGCTGATGTGTACCTAAATAATTAATTTGCACTTATAAAAACATTTATTTTATAAAAAACCTTTATTTAAATTAATATATATGCATTAGAATCACCAGCTCTTATTTTCTTATTTTCTCCCTTTATAATAACATGATTATATGCTTTAAATTATCTTGTTATTACTATTTATTTTATTCATATATATATAGTAATATGTAGACTATAATCGATACAAAACTATCTTTTATTTTAGAGAATGGGAAATATATTTACCATCGATGTCCGAAATAATTGAAGTCCCATATAGAAATTTAATTACTGTTTTAAAGTAATTGTGTATGTGTGAGTTTGGTATGTGCAACATACATATATAAATATAAGGTAAAAAATCATCATTTTACATATAATATCGATTACCAGATAAAATATTATTTATTTTTTCAAAGCAGTTTCTTCTAAATGCCCTTTTAATACTGAAAAATGTTAACTAAAACACTTTAAAAATTCATTTATCTACCTCAAAGTTTCTAAAAATAAAAAAATAGTCTTAAAATTATATTAAATATTTGATAGGATCAAAACCTTATAATCAAAATAAGATATTCACTTTTATGCAAGTAAATTCTACTAAAATCATTATATAAATTTTAGCTTTTGGTATTCCAATGATGAAATAAGTTGCCTTTTCATTAAGTAACAAAAAGTATCAATACCAAAGATTTAAGCAATCCCGTAATAAACCATTTATTTTCCATTTGTTTCACAAGGAAACTAGTAGTGTTTATGTTTACTGAGACAAAGAAAAATAAAAGAACAATTACCACCGCAGTAATTGGTTTCGTATTTGGTCCAGGAAATCGAGATTCGTTCCTTTCTTCTTTTTGCTTTTCTTTTGCTTAAGACAATCCATTGAAGAAATAGAACTTAGGTTTGAAAGTAGCTTCCTATTTATTGAATTAGACTCTAATTAAAATTTTATTGAACATAAGTATTTGATTTTGTCAGCTGAATTAAAAAGTAAAAATATTTCTTATTGCATAGAAGATTTGTCATTAGCCATGACTTTGAAAAAATGAGTTTTAGTATTAAAGTTTTAAAATAAAAAAAAATGAAGATTTTAGAGAGAAACTTCAGTTTCTTAACAATAATTATTTTAATTGATGTGGGAAATATTTTATTTTGAAAATATCAACCTTACTTGTATTATTAAATAAACTAACGTAATTATTCCTGATCTGTGAAAGTATTGTCCTTCTTTGAAGCTAAATATATTTGCAGCTTGTTTTATGACAAATCATTAGTTATGAATAATAACATCGAATGTAGTTAAATAATTTATAAGTCGCAGGTTTCAAATATTATTATTATTACAAATATGCTCGAATGTTTGCTATCCATCAATATCTATTAAGTGCACTCGAATATACTGAGCCAATAAAATAATTGAGATATTTAGGAATTTAAATAAAATTAGAAAGAGATAACTACAGAAGAAGTATGTTAGTGTAATACATAGATAACATATAATTCTTCTCTCTTAACTCTTAGTGTAATACATGCGTAACATAATTCTTCTTAACTCTTAGTGTAATACATACATAAAAGTGTTACTAAAATTCTGAAATGTAGCATAATTATTTATAATTATTTCATTCAATTAACTTTAGAATTTGATATTATTATCATATCTGTCCCATCGAATATCATGAGTTCTTTAATCTCATAATGTGATAGAGATAAGTTGGCTTAATGTGTTAGTTTCATATATGTAGCTACATGTAGAAATGAGGAAAATGGATAGAATTTTTGTGGGCATAGAACATTTATGGTATAGAGCAGGGGTGGGCAGACTTTTCCAGGGTGCGGGCTACTTCTAATTTTTTCAAGGAGTTGCGGTCCACCTAGTGTCAGTGGGGCACACAAGGGTGGGGGAGGGGTCCACGGATCCGAACCTTCCCTCATAACCTTTCATTTTTTTCCGATTCATTACAGTCCCATGCATATAGTATGTAAAATGTAATTAGTATATGATATTAGTATTTTTTTATTTATTAATGTTAATTTATTCAGCAATTTATTTATTTTTTTCTTTGCTGTTTTTTTTTTTGTTTTTGTTCCTGACAATTGATAAAATAAAAAAAAATTATGTTTGGCGGCGTATTGGGGTATGATATGAGAATGGTAGATCTTCAACCCTCGACTCCCTTCCTTTAAAAATTCTTGTGTATACTACTGCCCAATGCCGTAGGTGTGGTGAGGTTTGAGGTAAAGGTTATTATATAACTTAATAATAAGTACGGAATATGTACTTACCTACAGTATTAAAATAAAAAGCAACACTTTTAAAACCACGTTTAAAGCAAAACGCAAGATACAAACTTAATTATAATAGCCCAATACAATTATATCAAATGATACATTTATCATGAAACAATTCAAAATACACTAAAAAAGTGAAACATTTTTATCTAAAGTTAGTTTTTGTTGTTATAGTCAGTAGAAGGCTTAGTCTGCGTACTGTCAGCCAATCTTGATTTTTCTGTATATAATTATTAACTGGTAAAATTTTTAGGCGGTCACAACAAAATGTCTTGGCAGTCCACCGGTCGGTCGCGATCGACGTAATGCCCACCCCGGGTATAGAGCAATATTTTCTTGCATTCGTGTCCTAAAAATATCATCAAAAAGGGAACCAGCATTTAGTTATCATCAGTATTCTTTTTTTTTTTTTTTTTGCTTCTGAAGCACAGGAATGAGACATTTTTGCATGCTTGTGATTATATATATATATAGTTTGTATATATATATATACTTTCTTACTGCTGTCTTGACTGGTTATACTTAGGTTTATAATTATTTAATTATTTCTGTATGCATATATATACACAAACTTAAAAACTCTCATAGAATTATTTTTAAGGAAACTTGCATTAATTGTAATGGTTCATTGGAAAAGCAAACTAAAGTTTTGCCTCAAAGAGCCCTGCTAGCAATAATTTGGCTAATTTTTATTTACATTTTAATGAATGTTATTGTAATATTAATAATGACTAATTCATTTTTAGATATGTATATGATCTAATTGTTTTTGGAAGAATTGCAATTTTGGCTCTAATATTAACCCCTTCAGGACCAGTGAGTGAGTGAGTGAATATTAACGTCCACTGTTCAGCTACAAGGGGGCTTTTGGGGACGGTCAGCGTAATTTTGAACCATGGTCAAGTAACGCGGACGACACCTGAGCTGGCACCTCCATCTCCTAACTACCACACCACACCAATGGGAGGACGTTTGAGCTCTCGACAGATTTAACGTGCATCGCTCCCCTACACGGCCCAGACCAGTGAGAGGAGAAAGAAACGTTTTCTTAGGCCCACGCGTTCCAAAAGTATATGCATGCACGATACTATGCGAATTTCCCTTCTATGCCTAATTTCACTTAAAAATTCATGTAAAATCTTAAATGCAATCAAAAATTCGATGAAATTTACATTTTACTATAATTGAACATTTTACTATATCTGAACATATAAGACAGACTTTCGCTTTATTTACAAAAACAATTGTGAATTTTAAAGAAAATGTTTTCATTTTAAGGGGACATAGTACAATTTAAGGATTTTCAAATTTTTTTTGGTTGCCTCTTATCTGTGTATACTATGTAAAACATATTTTCTGCTCAAAATTTCATAAAAAGCTAAGAATTTAATTTTTTCAGGAAAGCACTTAAAATTTGTGAAGTGATTTTAAAACGCTACTCCTCCTACAAAAAGTTACGTGCACGCATGAAATTTGATTTGCAAGTACCTCAAACTAAGCATAACAAAAGCTGATATGGGCTTTGTGATAACATGATTGGTATTCGTACAATACTTTTTTTTATGAATGCTTATTGAAAATTCCTTAAAAAATGTACAAATTCTGAATTCAATAATTTTTTAAAAAAATAAGTATTGCTTTGCTTTAAAAATGCATACCAACTTTTGTTACATATACTATTAGCAACAGGTAAAAAAAATCAGAGCATTAGGCACAAAGGATAAAAATCCTTAGCATCTTAAATGAAAACTAACTAGTTATTTTATTTTCCCGAGATAAGTAAGTTTAAAGTTTTGTATTTAACATAGGGATGTGAATAAAAACGAACGCATAATTCTGCATATTTTTAGCTTAGACCTTTCAAACTTTGTCAGGTTTTAGAAGAGTATAAAAAAATAATTTAAGCTAAAAAAATTAAGTTTGAGTTTTAACCGATTTTTGCAAATTGAATCGTACTGAGTTCCTTAATAAAAAAGTATTCTTTTCACCAGGATGATTAAAATAAAATAGATGCAAAACTTACAAATATCAAACGATAAATTTACTCTAACATAAATTTGATGTGTTTCTAATTGATACATATATTTTTAAAAACCTCTAATGTGTGTGTGTATCATTTTTTTTATTTTTAATTAATCCTTATAATTCTTTTTGCTTTCTTGGTATCACTTAAATATTATGTTTTCTATTATGATTGTGGTAACCCTAAATGCGATATAAACGAAAAAGAATCTAATTTATTGGACACATTCGACATTTTGAGATACGGTGCAAATAAGCTATAATTATCGGCGGAATGCGAAAGTTCTACCCTTTTTTGGAAATGCAAATTTGCAATGGAATTGAAGTAATACATGTTATTGTAATAAAAAAATCGTTAACCAGTTATCCTTATGTATGCTTAACATATAAGTGCCTTGTACCTCAAGCAGTTTATCATCTCAAAAAAGAGGGTGTAACATGTAAAGCAAGAAGGAGCATGTGAGGTATGGTTCGTTACACGAGTTAGATTAAAAGGTACGACAGCCGAAGCCTGTCGCATTTTTGCCATGTATAAGGGAGGATACAATATGCAAAAGCACTTGTAATCGATGGTTTCTTAAATTTAGGCACAGAGACAGAAGTTGCAAAGATCAGGATAGGAGTGGACAGCCATAACACGTTAGAAAAGTCGACATTGAATTGCGGTGAA
>BMAO01023831.1:0-36502 GCA_019973975.1 Trichonephila clavata | reverse complement strand
TCCTAGGGTATCGGCCGCTCTCGTGCAAACACCTAATGTGCCGCCCCCCTAGAGAATTTTTCATATTTTGACTAATACTTAATTTTGACGTTAAAAAACTCATCTACTTATATAAGAATAAAAATTAAAACATTAATAAAAACTCAAATAAACAAGTGCAAAACTTTATTTTTTGGCCAGGTAATGAGTATAATAGCGACATGATATACTTTAACAAAATAATAAACTAACAAAAATATTACCCTTAAAATAAAAACATATATTTTATAATTATAATTGCAAAACAACAGAATTTACTCAAAAAATATGATCTAAAAAAATAAATACCAAGGCATAAATCTCGTGAAACGAAAAAGTATATAAATCAGTCCTTATGTACAAAGACTAAGTAATATATTGCACCGTAAAATCCATTGTATAATGCGCACTTTTAACTCAAAAAATAAGATGGAAATTTACGGGTGTGCGTTATACGGCGGGTATAAAAACGAGAGCTTTAAAAATACAAAAAGATGAGCATAGAAAAAATCAGACTTTTACATATATCGAAATACTGTTTCTGTGAAAGAAATAACATTCCTTATGAACTTAAAGGGTTGTAATTCTAAAAGTACACCATTTTTTACTAAAGCTTGGAATAATACCTCGAATAAAGGACTTTAAAACATATAAGAGCATTGCGCACGTGTGGTTCAGGTTTCTTCGCAAAAAAGGGTATGCGTGTTGTTTATTTACGCGGTGAATATACCTAAAAACTAACAATTGCAGCTAGAAAGTATTTGGGCGCGTTATACGCCGGATTTTACTGTAACTATAAAATAACTTTTCTGGCTTTCTGAGAAGCAAATTTGTCAATAGTTTCGGTTAAATCAATTTTTGCAGAGATTTCTGATTCAATTGAGATTATGGCCAAATCTGAAAGCCTTTCTCGTGTCATACTATTTCTCAAGTAATTTTTAATGATTTTAATTTACTGAAACTTCTTTCATCTGAAGCTACAGAAACAGGTAAGGTTAAAAAAACTCTTATTGCTTGAGCAAAATTTGGAAAACAGGGAATAAGATCATTTTTCACTATAATTCTAATATCTCAGTTGGCTGTTTTTTACCAGGAAAAATATTTTTGAATGAAGTTATTTCATTAAAGAGTGTATGCCATCTATATCTTTCACAATACTTCCTTCTTCCTTGTACATGTAACTTAATATCTAAATCCATACAGGCTTTCATGAGATCATCATTAGAACTGTTGTGAAACTCATACAGGAAGCAAAATATTGAATTACACTCAGATAATAAGGTAAATCTTTCATTTGCTGAAGAGATCGTATGATCAAGAATTGCAAAAGAGAAATTAGTCTTGAATTGCTGAAAGGGATTTAAAACTGGCTCATCACTGGTTTCGTAATCAAACGAACCTTCCTTAGCTTCGAGATGGGAAATTTGGATGAATACCTAAATCTGCAGGAAGTATTGCTGCTGAATCAACAAATATTTTTAAAATATCGTCAGATCTTTGGAAAATTAAATATTTTTTAAGATTATCTGAGCCTTTAATGCATTCCGCGATGTTTAATTTAGGATTTTGAAGCATTTTACTCAATACATCATTCTTGATAATAAATCATGCCAAATTAAAGTTGAACATAAAAATTTAAATGTTTCAAGACTTTTAATTATTGAGTGTAAGAATATGGATTATTCATTAAAAAATACCCATTCCTGTTAAAAAATTAGAGCAAATTACATAAAATAAATTATTTGTAGCACCCTTCAAGGTCTTCGTAAAAATGAAAATATAATTAAAAAAAAAAAAACCTGTTAATTTTCTTAACTTTGTAAGAAAATCTATTTTAAAAAATTAAATTTAAAGTTTCAATTTTTAAACCATTTCTTACTTATTTCCGAAACAAATCATCAAGACACATGCTTAGATGTGAATTTTCTTTTTCAAATTAGCGTGACAATATGCCCAAATTTTTTCTACTCTTTTAGGAAACACCTTGTGCAACATTTCAATTCATTCATAAATTTAATTAAGAGCTTTTATAGAGGGCATTATCCTCTAAAATGTGAAACAGAAACCGGGGACAGGAGTTAGTGAACATTATATCAAAGAATAAAATAACAGTTTTGTACTGATCACAGATAATATACTACAGTTTTGATTTAAACAAAAATCAACGGCAGCACCTTTTCACTAAAACTTAATAACTAATTACACTTGATCGAGTTACGACCAATATTAGTGTATGTTAAATCAAAATTGAATGAACATATTGAAATAAGAATGGTTTTTCGTATTTTTCCTTATATATACAAGTTGCAGAAAAAAAGCGAATGCCACATACCTCTAACTTTGTCGAGATAGTGCAGGCTTCTAAGGATGCTTTTGCCATGTCATAAACGATCAAATTTAAAGAGTGGCTACTACATGACAAGTAGATTGTGGATTGAACCCCTGATTTGTATTGGCTCCGTTATCGTAGGCCTGCCTCCCGCATATCTAGCAAATTCAGCCCTAATTTTTGAAGTTTCTCAGCTGTTAAATATGAAAGTTCTTTTCCAATCAATCTTTTAAATGGAAGGAAACTTAAAAAATTCTTTTATTTTAACGGTAACTTCATTAAGATAAGATTTCTCAATACATACATATCTTACCAGAAATGTCATTTGTTCGATCTTACTAAAATCAGAGCGCAATACAAAATTATCTAATAACATTTGGCTTGTTCACTTTTATGAGCAATATGAAGTTTAAAATTCTCATGTAGAAGAGAAATTATTTCGTTCTGAGTATTTTTCCCTAGATAGTGTATTTAGCTTCTTCCCTTTTTAGCAATCTTCGAGAATGCTCCACTATTACTGGAACAAATTTAGCAAGTAATTGAATTATTTGTTTAAGATTACCATTATATATTGGAATTAAATTTGTCCAAATTTGCAATATGTAAGTGTGACAAATTTAATTTGTCACACTTATCTCGAAGGGCTAAGCAATTTTGAACCAGTACCTTTAACGTTGCTACAATACGTAGAAGCAAATCGCACCAATAATCGCAATAGTAAGTCTTTTCGAGTCACTGTCAATTGTTTTAGAGCATTGCAATCGCTGACTGATTTTAATCCAAGACTTGTGGCTTTGATTATGGTTTTTTGATGTTTCGTGTTCTTTTAAAGTATCAACGAGATACTTTAAAAGAACTAGCTTTTAAAATATTCAATGGAAAGAAAGCTAATGACACAGACAAAAAGTTTGCTGCAAAAACAATATGCACAGTTTTTTGTAATGGATTAACGATTTACGCGTAACCTTTTCACCGTTTTTGAAAACTTTGGTATAACAATATGAGCTAAATGTTCGACCGGCGTCGTCATAAGGAAAATATAATTTGTCAATGGCTTAGAGGGTCCTTCTTTTACTAAAAAAACATCTATCGGCGTCTGATAGAATAGCTGGCCAGGTTCCCAGATCGGAACTAAATATCATTGTTAGAGTATTGTGATTTTAGGATTTTTTTGGAGGAGTTCCTACAACAGCAGTGTGGCCGCGGTAGCCTAGTGGTCAAGGTATCGGATCGTGGCTGGCATGTCACGAGTTCGAGCCCAGTATCACTAAAAACTCGCTGTGTAGAGGAGCGATGCATGTTAAATCTGTCGAGAACTCAAACGTCCTCCCTTTGGTTGTGATAGTTAGGAGAGGGGTGCCACCTCAGGTGTCGTCCTCGTCACTTAACCATGGTTCAAAATGACGAGGTCCGACGCCAAAAGCCCTCATGTAGCTGAACAGTGTGGCGTTAATATTCAGCCACTCACCCTACTACAGCAGTGCCACTATCAATTCTGTTTATTTGATCTGCAACATCCTAATCATGAAAGTCTAAATCTGATTCTATACTGCTTTCCTTTTTTCCTAGTGTCTTGTAAGTAATTCAGTAAACTTTCAGCCTGTTTTTTTTAAATGGGCTTGTTTTTCGAGTCTTATTCTTTTATAATGGGCACATGTTAGTTTTTTTATGCCCTCCCTCGGTTATTCTAAAATTTTCAACAACATATATATCAATTAAGTAGGGAAAGTATGAAAATAATTGATAAATTACTTTGCTTTCATACAAAAAATTTTTAATTCATCAAAAATTGACTCATTTGAATTAAAATTCGATATATTTGAGATTTTCCAAAATCTTATCGTAAATTTAAAACAGAGAATAAAAAAGTCCCTATTTTATTTTCGTTGAAACACTCTTTCTTTTAATTTATGTTTAATGCATTGTGACGTTCCCGCAACACAGCTGTGATTCGGCTTCTTTGTGGGTATGGTCACCCTACGTGAAATTTACACCTGCACCCTTAAAAATATTGCGCGGTCTTGTCTTAAACCCCTCTCTGCCCATCAACCGGATGTAATTCGAAGCTAAAGACACGGGAACCGCTGTCATCCCCGAAGCCTAGAGAGGGCAGGGGGAAAGAGATGGTCTGAAAATTTCACCGAAGACGAACGCCAGAAACTCCTCCCTCACAAAATAACAGAACTTGGACTCTAATAATCCAATTACTAAGTTAATTTCACTAATTATTAAGTGGCGTAGTTAAACTTAACATTTAAATTAACCAATATCACGTTACCTTGATTTATTCAAACATAAGATTTTTCAAAATTAAAATTATTAAGTCTGAATTTTTAATTATCCTCCCACATATACATCTGTACATAGCACGCACAGAAGATAGAAGGGATTTATATAAATTTAAATCTAAAAAATATAATGTTCTATTTATACTGCTCCTACAGAAAAAATACTTTCCTTTTTTCCTATTAATATAACACTAGAAATTTATAATCATAATAAATACTAAAATTAACACTTATAAAAATACTCAAAAAGACATCAATATTTAAAATAATAATATGAAATACATTATATTTCTCATTCGAACAAAATTCTGTCTTTCAGCTTCTGCAAAATTACGCGGACCGTCCCCAAAAGCCCTCGTGTAGCTGAACAGTGGGACGTTAATATTCACTCACTCACTCATTCAGCTTCTGTAAAGAATGTCATTTCGAAATATTTTTAATAACATTTAAGTCTTAGCACATGTAGTCTCATTTGAAAATAAATTTATAATAATGAAATAATGGTGCTAAATTTATTTTTTGATTGAGAAAAAGAAGGAAACATTTTTAAATAACTCACCTATTATTGACCTAATTCCCAAACTTTAAATATTCTGAAAGAATTTTTAAGAAATGCCTTTTCGATATTTCTATCAGCAAGAATGCAATTACTTAAAAAAAATATACCTATAATTACAAAATAATATTATTAAACTTCTTTTGTATAAAAAGAGAGAGAGAAAAACCCATCTAAAAACCCATTTGTTATATTGACTTAACTTGATGATTCAGAAAATGATTCATGATGAAAAATTCAGAAAAATAAATCAAAATTTACAAAAGACAAATGAAGCACATTTTTTTTTAATACTGGGAACAGTTATGAAGATTGTACAATGTCTAGTTCCGAAAGTGGAAGCTCTCTTACGAAAAAAAGGTTGCTTTAACAATATTATTTCGATTTAATTCAAAGATAAAATTTTATGATTCATATACTCTTGAGTATAACTATGGGTACACATACAAAATAATTCTATTGATATTAAAATAAGCTAGTTTTCTTTTAGTTCAGTGGACTTTTCAGTTAAAATCGTTATTCACTTACGTGAATTTATTATTTACGTTATTCACTTACGTATATATGTATATAAACCAAAAGATATTTTATTAAACTAAATATATTATTTTTGTAATCCGCTTTTTCATAAAAGTAAATACAATAAAATATTCTTTAACACTTAACTTAATATGGTAAAAATATAATAGTACCTCCAAAACCTGACACAATATGTCTTAATTCCAGAAATTTAAACCCACAAGACCAGACATTATGTATTTTATCCTTTAATGCTAAGCAAATTAATTTAATTAGAAATTCAGGCTATTTCTTTCTTTAAATAAATTATGTCCAAATAAGTACATTAGTCATAGGTTTTTTTTTCTTTCTTAATTTTGAAGTTAATCAAAAGTTAAAATTCTTAGTTGAAAAAATTTTATTAATGAATAAATGTTTGAAATGAGCAGCAAAATCTTGTATTTACAGAAAGTTACGGAAAATACTCTATTGTACGGATCTTTTTGAAAGCCTGTGCATTGTGTCAGCCTAAGCACGCGTTTTTATTTTTATGTAAATCCAAAGAAAACACCAGTCCATGAGGTATACAATAGCTTTATTATACATTCTGTTTTGTCTATAAATAGAAGCGTCAAACATACAGTGTTGTACTCCCCCCCCTCTATTAAGTTACATTGATTTATTAGGCTAACACTTTATTTGATTTATTTAAAGAAAAACACAAGCTATACTACTCTCTCTCTTGTCTTTGAGATCCTAAAATTTTACCAAAAAAAAAAAAATCATTTATTTTTCTCTTAACTTATCTTTGAATTATTTTTTTAGTTTCACTTTAATTGAATGTCCCTAAATGAGAGGTAAATAGATAAGGTCCATATTCTAAGAGAACGATATCAACATTAAATGAGCCTATTTCAAAGTGTATCTTACAGGAGGTACTACAGAATGTGTGTATTTTAATGTATACCTTAAAAAAATAATAATAATTCAAAATTAAAAACATAATTACCTGTTGCTATTTCATACGATCTAAATGAAAGAGATTGATTTGTGCCTTCTTCCAAAAGGAGTCTGTTGATAGCAACGATCACAAGTCAAGTAACTTTACTCAAGAGTAAAATAAAATATCTCCAGTTGCGCTAGATATCTTCCAAAAATTCTAATTGCCTCTGTCCCCTTTAAGTTAGCTGACACCGGACATTCTGTGTTGTGTGGGGGAAGAATGTCCATTCTGACCTCACTCCCGATGGGGAGAGAGTGACATAAGAAAATAAGAGAAAGCGTATCAAATTTCCTGAATTAACATACACATGAGCTTTGAACCATTCAAGGTTCATCACAAGAAAACAGACATCAAACGTATACAGTACGAAATAAATAAATACTTAAAATATAATACCAAATTCACAATACTAAATACAAATATATAACTGGACATCGCAAAAAAGATAAATCAAATACATATTTAACAATAAATTCTATCAGTAAGCCAATAAAATATTTAAATGTGCATGTAAATGCAAGTAATTTTTCTCACCAAGATACATTTATAAATAAGAAAGTGTGAACGGTAACGTTTTAGCAATCGTAATTTTTAATTGTACATAAAAATGAAATATTAAAGAACTGCAATTTGCCGAACGCTGCTCTGAAAGAAATATTCTGTTTTGTGCACATTTGAGTCATCCTTAAAGTAGTAATACCATAAGTAAAACAAGATAATCACCATTTTCCCCTTTATATCAGGCCAGTGAAAATCATACTAAGATAAGCGTATCTATCTATACCTGTATCCGAAGCCGGGTGCCAATTTACTTGGTACAACAAATCGCCCCCTAGTACAATTTTACAAAAGATAAAGTCTTTTTTACAAATGTGTGATATCGTCCTTTTTTATAAAAGATATAGTCGCTTTTACAAAAAATGTAGTAGTTATAAATTTTATTTGTAGTGGTCGGCATTCCAATTCAGTCTATAAAATGATTATGTGTTCCAGGTTTCTAAAGCATGAATAATAATATTTCAGAAAATATTTTCATACAAATTTTTTTGAAAAAAAAAAGAAAAAATGTACTTTTAAATTTGGTCCAAATGCCGCCCCGGACATGGGTCCAGTTTTCCCAGCCCTTGCTGCTAACGTAGAAAAATAGTGAACACGGTAGCGGGCTAAGTGGATCAGGTGACATGAAATTATTTTTCAACTAGGAGATGGAGAATACATAAAAGTGGACAAATATATATATATGTATAAATATATATATATATAGATCATGATTAGCTTTAATATCTATTTTTAGTGCTATGTTGTGAATCTCTTGATTTGCCTATTTGATTATATGCTGTCGTGTAACATTTAGGGTTTATAAGAAAATGCATAAAACCCGCATTTTTTTAACTATAGTACTAAAGTACCATTAAGTACATACAACATAAAAATGAAATTAAGAATTTCGCTAACATTAATAATACTATATGAAGTGTTTTTCTAGCAGGCATTGCCAATAAAAATAATTTGATCAAAAGAAGCTGCAAGATTTTTTCTCAAATAACTTGATACCAAGTAAAGCAACAAGAAACTGCCTTTTAATAGAGGTACAACACTTACACTAGAAAGGAAATTGGGCATTGTTTATAAGCGTTGTAAAACCATTGAGACACAAAAATCCCTTCTTTCAACTATTTTGTTTTTCAAAATTGTAAAGCGCTATTATTAAATTGAAAACTTTTAACTTCCCTAAATGCATATTGAATTTACACACTCGTGTCTTATGTAAAATTAACCATATTAGATGCTTTCGAAAAGTAACTTTCGCAAAAATCATTTTTGAGATGCCTTTGTTAAGCATCGATCCAATGCACCACTAGTTCCACTGATAAACAAAAAAATACTTTCTCTATTGCGGTATTGCCGGCTCTACCTGGAATTTTAATTATGAAATGGAGGATATGTATAAAGAGTAGGCATTAATGGAGAATGGACTAGTGAACTCTACACTAACTCTAGTTTTCTTGAACTATGTAATGCTATCGGGAGAAATCCGGACTTAATGTTAATTTTTCAATAACTATTCAACATGTATTTATTCGATTTTTTTTAAAAAATTATTTTGAGAAATTCGCAAAAAAATTTGCTTGATCTATAGAATTATAGGGGGTCTGCGGCCGCCCCTTGTATTGGCCGCCCTCGTGCGGTGCACGCCCTGCACACCTGCTAGGATCGGCCCTGGATCATTCTAGAAAAACAAAAAACTGGAGTCAGAGTGGTTCTCACAACACCTAATTCATCGTTATCAGTGATCCGATGTGAAATCAGAGCGCCATTGATAAGTGAAAAAAAATCTGACTTTTCTTATTATTTTACTTTGGCAATATTCAACTAAATACCTACAAGCATGTTGCAGTAGTGCTACCAACCAAGTAGTTCAACCAAGGCTCTCAATTAATTTTGGAGTAAATTGATTTTCGCCCATGAGCGGCTTGCTTTGAATTGAGCTCTAATGACCTACAAAGACATATTTGGACACATCTAGGCTAGTGTTGGGTCGTAAATTGTCGCTGTCTGAGATAACCAAGAGGTGTTGTTTGGAGAGTGAATTCCTTTGGTAATCGGACACTTATGGAGGTAAATTAGGACCTCGGTTGTCTTTCGATTATATTTTACCTTCTGTTGTGTCGTCTTTTCTTTAATGTACTTTTAACTTACTCTTCAGAAGAATAATGTTCAACTGTACGCCGAGATTGTTTCTTGTGATGTGCGTTTGGGTTTTTAAACACATATTTGTCCTTATAGATGGACAAATCTTTTCCGAATACAGCACGTTTCGGATTTGTAGAACAGGAGTCTCTGACCACTCAAAGATCTCGCCGATTAACAGTTGTAAATAAATAGTCACCCTCATTAATCAATTTCGAGTTCGATAATAGTTTCTAAGAAAGCGAGCCATGTGCCAAATCTTTATCAATTAGTTAGTTATGCGTAGGTTTTTTCTTCTCAAGAAAATATTATATTCCCTTAAAATATTAATTGTTCTCATTTTTCTATATATATTCAATCATATCCCCACCCCTCCTTATGATTTTCGTCTTATTTTTATAACTTCTCGGAGAATCATTTTTTGTTTTAGAGCTAATGTGAAATCATTTATAATTCCTTTTTCTGAATTTTAATTTTTTAGTTGTTACATTATACGCGACGCTTGGAGAAGATGGAATCATTCATGGGATCACCGAAACAGAAGTAACTCATATTATAACTTCATCAGAAATAATGCCGAAATTAAAGGTAAAATTATATGATTACATTTCAATTATACATTTACTGATTTTTTTAATACAAAATTTCATTTCCTTACAAAATAATGTTTCATTCACAAAGCTGGGTAAATAATGATATGCTTTGTATTATTAGGTGTACAACTTTGCTTCCGCCGTTTTGTAATAGATGGCTGTAGTGGTAAGTGGTAGTCGAAATAAATAGATCGTAGATAGCCTACAATAAGCTTAGGTATTTGTAAACATAACGCCATCGAAATATTAGTCGATTTGTTTCGGCATCATAAAGTTATTCTCGATTAAACATGTCAGCTTACGAGCCAAATTCTCGTCATTTGCGGGAGGTTTTAATTTTCTGCTTTGATATTGAAGAAATCTGCGGTTGAGGCTCATAGAATGCTCTCAGATACCTATGGTGAGGCCACTATTAGTGAAAGAATGTGCCCAGAGTGGTTTCAACGCTTCAAGAACGGTGATTTTGACGTCGAAAACCAGCATGGCGGTGGAAGAGAGAAGGTTTTCGAAGATGCAAAATTGGAGGCATTACTTGATCAAGACTCGTGTCAAACGCAACAAGAATTGGCAGGATCATTAAGAGTGACGCAACAAGCCATTTCACAAGGCCTGAAAGTCATGGGAATGATTCAGAAACAAGGAAATTGGGTGCAGTACGAGTTGAAGCCGAGAGATGTTGAACGGCGTTTGTTTGCTTGTGAACAGCTGCTTGCAAGGCAAAGACGGAAGGGATTTCTGCATCGCATTTTGACTGGGGATGAAAAATGGGTTCATTACGATAATCCCAAGCTCAGAAAATCATGGGGATATCCCGGCCATGCTTCCACGTCGACGGCCAAACCAAATATTCACGTTCCAAGGTCAAGCTCGGTATTCGGTGGGACCAGCTCGGCGTAGTGTATTATGAGTTGTTAAAAACCGACTGAAACAATCGCAGGCAATCGTTATCGAACGCAATTAACGAGCATTGAAAGACAAACGGCCGCAATACAAAGAGAGACATGATAAAGTGATTTTACAGCATGACAATGCTCGACCCCGTGTTGCGAAAGTGGGCAAGACATACTTGGAAACGTTGAAATGGGAAGTCCTACCCCACCCGCCGTGTTCTCCAGAAGTTGCTCCCTCGGATTATCACTTGTTTCGATTAATGGCACGCGGCCTGGCTGAGCAGCACTTCCGGTCTTATGAAGAAGCAAAAATTGGATCGATTCGTGGATCGCTTCAAAAGATGACCAGTTTTTTTCAACGCGGGATTCGTACGCTGCCCGAAAGATGGGAGAAAGTAGTGGCCAGCGATGGACAATATTTTGAATCATAAATGTATAACCAGTTTTTTACAATAAAGCCTCGAATTTCGGAAAAAAAACGGCGGAAGCAAAGTTGTACGCCTAATACATTATAAGTAATTACACATCTGGAATATTTTATATTTTCTTAAATTTCAAATGCAATTGTTTTTATTTCTAATATTTTTAATTTGCACTGGGCAATAATTGAACTCATTACAGTCACCTTAAAACACCTGACAGGAGATTAGAGCCCGTAAAGGACTATGTGCTCCGATAGCTATCCCGAATTGACTCATCTGTATAAAATACAGTGCACACAAGCTCATGATTCATATGAAAATTCATACTGTTTGAGGTTTGACGAAAATAGTGCTGGATGTTATGAAGTTTTTTCTTTGAAATTCTGTTTGGTTCTTGCAATAATTAAGAGCTAGACGTCAGCAAGACAGTGATTATGATCGTGGACGAGCAGTTGGAAGACAGGAAGCAGGTCAAAGTGTCACCACTGTAGCGGGTGCAATGGGTGTATCAAAGAGTGTCATCTCGCAATTAAAGAAGGCCGCTGAAGGTGGAAATGCTTTGCAAAAGCCTGCCGTGGTCATTGTAGGAAAACCACACCCTTAGAAGATCGCTATGTAGCCCTCATGGTAAAAAGGAACAGAAATTTCACTCCTGGCCAGATAGCTGTAAATCTTGCAACCGCTAAAGGTACGCATGTTTCAGCAAGAACCATTTCACGGCGATTAAATCAATTTGGTATGCATGCATGGAAGCCTGTCCGTTGCAGCCCACTTCAACCTAGCCATCGTCGAGAGAGATTACGCTGGTGTTAGGAACATGTTGTTTGGGATCACCAAAATTGGTCTAAAATGAAGTTCTCGGACGAATCACATTTCAGTGTGACAAGTGATTCTGGCCACAATTACTGTGGAGAGAATGTGGAACACGTTATGTACAAAAATTTGTTTGTGAACGCTATCGGTACGGCCCAGGCGGGATGGTATGGGTAGGCATCATGCACAATGGCAGAGCACCACGTCACATTTTTGAGCGAGGAAGCGTCGTTTTACAACGGTATTGCAGAGAGATTATTCTAGATCATGTTCGTATTTTTAGGGGTACTGTAGGCCTAGATTTTCTGTTTATGGACGATAATGCGCGGTCACACTGGAGAGTTGAGGTATCGGACAAAGTGAAAATATTCTCCGTATGCAATGGCCTGCTTATTCTTACAGACCTGAATCCTATTGAATATGCCTGGGATGCTCTTTCCAGACGTGTCGCCTCCCCATTCAGTGCAAGAGCTCAAAACCGCCTTGAGAGAGGAGCGGGACCATGTCCCCCAAGGACTCCTCGATAGTTTAGTGCAGAGTATGAAAACAAATGCAAAGTGAGAATAAGTGTCCGTGGTCAACACACATCTTACTAAGGTACTCTATCGGCATCATACTGACCTGAAGATCAGTTTTTTTGTGGCTGTTTGGAAATCATCCAAGGGGGGGGAGCATTTTTTAAAGTTTTTAATTCTTCGAAGAGGCGATATCTCTGTACCATTTTGCACTATAATAAAGACACATCTCCCAAATAAATTTGTACTTAGTTTCATTTCTTCAATTACTGTCTATTCTTAATTATTTTGAAAAACATAATTGTTCCTTAGAAATTGTCAAGCAATGAATTTTAGGCTAATTTAAATATTAAATATGTGTACGAGAAAAAGAAATCGATAACCTTATTGAAATAATTTTTTTTAAAGAATTATTTAATTATATATATGTTATAATTTCAGATAAATTAATCAAACCAGTAAAATAATGGACTATAATGTTCTCTTGAAAGTTATTTATGGTGATATTAGTTTTATTAGGCTAAAATGAAAAATGTGAAAATATTACTTTGCCAAATTTAATTTTTTTCATTCACATTTCGATGCAATTAGGTCGTTTTTTTTAAAAAAAAGAATATATACTGTGTCTGTGATATATACTGTTTTGGAAGGTACACTGCTGGCCATTAAAACTGCAACTCCATGAAGGAGGGGTTCTATATATACAATTGTCAAACTCGCATGAAAGGAAGAAGTTGCTGGGATGTATAAACGATTAACCCTTTAATCACAATTGAACGAGGCAGGAGGGGGAAATGGCATCTCAAACTGTAAAAATAAACATATACTCTATGGGTTTCTCATCTGGAAACTGCATTTGAATGTTGTTTATTTATGAGAAGGTTCTGTTATGCTTAATATAAGAAGGAGAAATGGCTACATCCCACGTAAGGATTTCGATAACGGCAGGATTCTCTCTCTCAATTATCGAGAGTGCGGTTTACCTTTCTGCAATACTGCTACTCGAATCAGTCGGAATCCCTAAAATGTCATGCGAATATTGAATCGATAGGGTCAGGAGGTTCATACTGAAAGGGATCTCAGCAATTTCCCACCACTAACGCTCGGGATGATAGACGTATTATCAAGTCGACCGTGCAGGTTCATATAGCTTCACCACAGACCTCGATTTAGGAAGTGAGCTTGTTTGCAGCACGACAATTATCCACACGGATAGTGCGACGGACGCCAGGAGCAGTACGGACTGCTGAACTGCGACCATTATTACGGCTTTCCTTAACACTGCGGGGTACAGATGCGTAGCGACAGCAGTGAGCACAACGACAAAGGTGTATACATGTCGTCTTTTCAGACGAACTCTAAGGAAACCAAAACATTATGACCACCCCTACATTTTGCAATGAACTCGCCTGGATGAAGTGGAAGGCCCATGATCAGGTGGAAATGGCATTTAACTGCTGCTGGAGAGTATGAAGAATCATTCTTTCACACTTACTTCTGTGTGTGATGGGAAAGGCTACGGATCTAAGCGACTTTGATAGAGGGCAGATTGTAATGGCTCGGAACAAGTATTTCCGAAACTGCACGACTCGTGGGTTGTTCGCGATCTACAGTTTTTAGTACTTATGCAAAGTGGATGAATGACAGCGAAACCAGCAGTAGACGACATAGTGTAGGACGTCCACACGCTTTCAAAGAAAAAGGTCGTCTGGTGTGGTGTCTCGCATGGTGAAGCAAAACTGGAGCCAGACAGTGGCCCAGCTGACAGCCCAATACAATGCAGGGCCAAGTAGAATAGTATCGGAGCACACTGTTCAGCGGACACTGTTGGATATGGGGCTACGCAGCAAACGTCCCACTCGTGTGCCTTTGCTGACCAAGCGTCATCGCCAACTGTGCCGGGCCCGGGAACATCGCGCCTGGTCCATGGATCAGTGGGAGAGAGTTGCCTGGTCAAATGAATCACGGTTTGTCATTCATCACTCCGATGGCCGTGTCAGGATACGCCGTCTTCCAGGTGAACAGTTGCTCCCTCAATGTACAGTAGGTCATACACAGGCCGGTGGTGGTGGTATTATGCTTTGGCGGACGTTCTCTCTTGGGCGTCTCTGGGACCCGTAGTTGTGGTAGAGCAGACCATGAATGCTACAGGGTATCTGAACATCATTGCGGACCAGTTGCACCCTTACATGGCCTCTGTTTTTTCCAACTGGAAATGGAATGTTCCAACAGGACAACGCCGCGTGTCACAAGGCTAAAATTGTGTTGGAGTGGTTCCAGGAACATGATGCTGAATTCCAGTTAATGTCCTGGCCGCCTAACTCACTGGATCTCAATCCGATAGAACACATTTGGGATGTCATGGGACGGCAGCTCAGAGTTCAAAGACCACCAATTCGCAAGATCTCGGATTTGCGTGACCGTTGCTTAAACATCTGGTACAATCTGTCTCCGGCCATCTGCCAAGGACTTGTGTTATCTATGCCAAGGTGGGTTGAAGCTGTATTGCGCGCCAAACGTGGGCCAACTCGTTATTGACAGGTGGTCATAATGGTTTGGCTCTTGAGTGTATGTGGTCTCAGTAGCCGAATGGTCAAGGTCGTAAGCTCGTGGACAGAGTCGTTGAGTTTTGAGTTCGAGCCCTGGTATCTCACTGAAGTCTCGTAATGTAGAGGGGACCTCACATTGGTATGGTGTGGATGATTGGAGAGCGAGAAATGCAAGCTCACGTGTCGTCCACATCACTTGGCCGAGATTTAAAATTACGAGGCCTGTTTGCTGCGTAGCCCACACGTAGCTTCAAAAGATGATGTTGATAAAAATTCGCATCAAATATGGAGTAGATTTGTAATTTTTTTTTATAAGCAACCATTTAAATTAGTCACTAATAATTTAGACTAACTAGATGGTAGGACCTTTGGTGCAGAAAATTTAGGAGTGTGTGTGGCGAGTTTATATTCATCAAAGTTGTTTGGAACAATGGAGATAGTGGTTAAGAGAAACGTGGCTAACCTAACTCAGATACATAGTTTAAACAATTTAGTTAAGTTTTAAACTTAGAGTGTCTTGTTTAAAATTTTAAGGAAAGTTACAAAAAGAACGGTTCATCTTTATTTTAGCTTCAAGTTACGCAATTATATATATATATATAAGTGTGTGTGTGCTTATGACCACACGATAGAAGTGATAACTTCAAATTTTGTAATGTTATTTCAGGGATTAGTTAGGTAAATAAAAAACAACCGGATATTAGTATTGTCATATAAAATTATTTATTCATTACTATTATGTATGGCAGAGAAAACCTTGACACATTTGTTTGTATGCACTGTATAAAGAAAGATTCAAAATGTAAATAACACTATCTAAGGAAAACATTTCCAGCATTTTCTTATATTCTTTAAGTTTTTCACTCTAAATCGCTTTTTTGAAAAATAAAGAAAACTATCAGTTGTAATCTATGAGAAAGTTGTCTCTCTGCACATGCTCTATAAACCTGAAAATGGTCAATTCTGTCCTAGGTTTATTACAATTAATTATTAATGGCATTTGATGATTTTAGCAATTTTTTTAATTGCATTTTTATGGCTCCTTGAAACGGAAAAGTGCTTTTTTAAAAATGGCAAAAAAGAAAAATAAAAAAATTTCAAAATAACGAAATTTTATAAATTTTTTAAAGAAGTTTTACAACATTCCATCTCAGTCTAATTTGGCAGCGTCGAAAGATATACAATGTACTAATCTACTTGAAAAATAATTGTAACTTTTTTTGTTTGTTTTGGAATTTAAATCTAAGAAAATCCATAGAAATATGTGTGTAAAAAAAGTAAAACATTGTCAAGAAAAAAAAAGTTAATCACGTGTTAAAAGCATTCATTTTTTTAAACAAAGTTGATTAATAAGCCAATAGAGCAACGTCATGAAATTACAGTTTGGCTGAAAACCGATTTTCGACGCCAAAATTTGTCATTGTTGTAACAATAACATTCTTACAACAATGATGAAAAAAAGCCGAATGAGCATTAAAACCGGAACGTGATGTTCATTTAAGCAAAAACGGGCATAAAGAAGTTATCACCTTAACAAGCAATATCAATGGTTAAAATTTACAAAATAGCACTGTAGACCCTATATTCTTTTTCATCAGCAAATCAACAACCAAGATGTGCGTGAGTGCATAACAGCTTGTACCTCTTCAACTGCTCCACTTATTTTTTCTGCAAATCATTAGTCTTAAAAAGTAATTATATACACTCATTTTGCCTGAATTATGTTAAATGTTTGTCATATAACTGTATGTAATTATTTTTTAACAGCGATGTGACTTCAGTACACTGTTACTATAATTGTTCAGGTTCGGGTATACATATATTTATATATACACCCATGTCCATAAATTAAGAATAATGAAGTTCAGGCAAAGAAAGAGACTGAAGCAAAACAAATTTGACTTATTTGTAAAGTCTATTTATTAAACAAAAGGTAAAGAGCAAAAAAGATGCTATATATGTTTGACATAATTAATAAAAATTGCGATTTTTACTCCCTGGAGCAAATTTCAAAAAAGAACCTATTTACAAAAAACAGTATAACATGGTTAGTATGATGGTTAATACGGAGTATGTCTCCCGGACGATGCAATACAGGCCTTACAACGCCTACGCATGCTGAGTATCAAATTATCAATCTGATCTTGGGGAATATTACACCACTCATCAAGCAATGCCCTTTGAAGTTCCGGTAGACAGGTGGGAGGGGGTTGACGGGCTGCAATTCGTTGGCCAAGCATATCCCACACATGCTCTATTGGATTCATGTCTGGTGATTATGCTGGCCAATCCATACGGGTGATATCCTCCGATTGAAGGCATTCGTCTACAATGTTTGTACGGTGAGTACGGGCATTGTCATCCATAAACAGAAATTCAGCACCCATGGCGCCCTGAAACAAACGTACATGTTGTTCCAGAATGACATCCCGATAGATGTGGCCTGTCATCGTTACACTCTGAACATGCAGGTAAGTTCTGGAACCAAGAATAATTCCTCCCCAAACGAGCCATCCTGCACCACCGTAACGGTGTCGTTTAATGGTGTTCTCTTGGTGGTAAAGGGTACCTGGCGCTCTCCATATGAAAGTCCGGCGAGAATCAGACTGCAAACTAAACCTGGACTCGTCGGAAAACATCACACAAGACCACTGTTGCGGTGTCCACAATGCATGCTCTCTACTCCAGGTTAATCGCAGGCGACAGTGAGTTGCGGTAAGGGGAACACATCTGACAGGCCTACGAGCACAGTGGCGGCGCTAGACCACGCGTGGACGTCGGCGAAATTAGGGTTCGCGAGGCCTCTTTTTTTCCCAGTCAAGAAAACGTTACATTACATAAGCCGAGTTATAGTTACACTAATGTATGAGTAAACGAGATTTATTGCTAATAAAATGAAGACAAAAATTACACAAATAGAAATTAAAATAGACTAACTGAATAACTAAATTTTAAATAATTAAAAACTTTGTGAGGCTCCCTCAAGCGCGAGGCCGTCGGTGGTTGCCGACGTCGCTGACGCCTAACGCCGCCACTGTACGAGCATATAGACCAATGTGTCCTAAGCGTTTGTACATGGTCTGCCTTGAAACTGTCGTACCGGTAGCTGAAGAGAGCTGACGAGATATCTGATGCTGTGCTCCGTCTGTTTCTTTTGGCAGTAACTGCCAAATACCGGTCCTCATTCGGCGTTGTAACTCGGGGGCGACCTGTGCTGTAACATCTACTCACATTACCATCATCTTGGAATCGTTGCCAAAGCCTGGAGATGACACTCTGGGTGATTCCAAGTTCCTCGGATACTTCCAGCTGGGTACGTCCACATTCCAGTCGTCCGATAATTCTACCACGTAAAATATCATCCAAATGCTTCCTTTGTGCCATAACTATGCGGTTATTGCACTGAAAGGCTTTTAAAGCGCTTGTGAACAATTTTACTTCTTTGCCACCATTCCTTATACACCCCTCTCTTACACTCTCGTCATTGTGACGTACTATCCGCGCCATCTGGTGGTTTCCTGTAATTTGCATATTCTTCTTCAAGATGTGTGTGATAATTCTACAGGTGAAATTTTTATTTTAGAGTTCAATTTCTGTGTGATTCTGAATTATCCGTAATTTATGGACATGAGTGTATATTGACGATTACTGACCTATAATGGAAGAACTCATTTTTTTTCTTTGCGTGTTCTAAAATATAAATGGAAGTGATAAGTCTAAGACAATTGGCTTAATGACTCATAATTGAAAATTTTGCATTGAAAATAACTATGTTGTAAGTAAGATGGAATTAGTCTGTTAAATAAATTCTGAACCTTTTTGGAATTCCTTTAAGGAAATCAAAATGATAATTCTTTAAATCAATATAATAAAAAGTTGAGAGCTTTCAGTTTGACTTGTTAAAGCTCAAAAAATTCTATAAATTTTGTATAGTTAATTTTATTTAAAATGAGCTCAATTCATGATTGTCATATGATAAAGGCAATTATTGTTGCGATTTTATTCAAAACTATTATTAAACTAACTTGTACTTGTACTTGTTCAATTTGTAAAATTTAGATAAAATTTCAAATTTTATAATTAGGTAAAAATTCTCACATATAATTAAAAAAAAAAAAGCCCATCAAAATATCTTAAGATTAAAAAGAAATCTTATTTTATTCGTGTACTTTAAAATTTACTTACTTCTGTACGTTGTTATTGTTGACAAATATGTGCTTTTTAAAAGAAAGTTTCTGCAAAGAGCATAAGTTGGAAATGACGAAGCCCGTGAATTGATTAGCTGGAAACACATGATTGCATATATCGTATGAATATAACGTCACATGAATTTATGAACTGATTGGCTAGAAACACGTGGCTGTCATTATCATGTGATTATGACGTCACATGAATTTAGTTTATTAAAATACCCCCCTCTCTAAAAAAGGATGGTATTTACGTATTATTCCAACAATCGCTAACTCTATTAATAACTCGCCAAGTTGGCAACCCCGATTTCCTGTGTGTTGTACGCGCTAAATTGGTAACCAAGTGCTTCGTTACATATAATGTCACTAATAGGTTGTGATAATACATAAGTATATATATATATATATATACCAAAAGGATTTCTATAATGGGATAAAAATTACAAAGAAATCGATTTTTTTCTTTTACTGTTATTTATTTATCAATATTTTCTTTGTTTCATTCAAGATAAGTTTTCTGATAGAGATTTCTTTTAGTTTTCTTTTTATTTCCAGTATGACTGTGATGCAGTTTTATTATTTTTTTTTTTAAAAAGAAACCTTTTTTATAATTTAGTTCTATTTCGTTCTGTAGGATCCTATAATTCAATAGTTGAATCTTTCCCTAATAAAAACTTTCTGCATATATATAAAATCTTTTTTCTTTTTTTTTGATAATATAATTCTAAAAAATTTCCGTCATCCAACAAATTTTGATGATTTTTTTTTTCATTTGGTTATGCGTATACTTACTTGGATGTAGCCTTCGCTTGTTTTGAAATTATTCATATATATGTCATGCAAAAATTATTTATTTTCTGCCTCATATTTTGATTCAAAGAGTCATATCCTTTAGTTTTAATATAATCTCTAAGCCCTTTCCATCCTCCTTCTAAATAAAATTCTTTTCTTAGCTCTTCTTCGAAAAATTCAACCCAGCACATTGGAACAAAGAATATGAATCCATTGTCACCCATGTCGCGACAGAATAAAGACATTTCTAGCAGAAAGGAGCACACTTTCAAGAACCTATCAAAAATATGCTGATTACAGTGATGACTGCAGCAGTGTAGCTTGAGAAAACGAATAAAATTTTCTTTTGAATTCATAATATCTTCAAGAAAACTATGCAGAAATCTTTTATTCAGATCATGGTAAGTATACACAAAGTATAAAACTGCCCGTCCGATATTTTCTGTGAATTCACTTTTTTCTAATTTATAAGAAAAAGGTAGTTTTTCGATCAATTTGGTTTGGTGAAAGAGATACAAATATAAATCATCGGCGAACGATTGGCCTTTCGTATCTTCCATGATAGCTAAAATTTAGTTTTTTTTTTTAAAGACTTTCTCGAATTTTTGTTAAAATAAAAAATTCAAAGCAAATTTCGCAGATAAACAGCAACAACAAAAAATGCTGCCAATCTGAAAAATAAAAATATTTTCTTTTCAAATAAGTTTGTTAAATTATTTTTTCGTTGTAATACATTGTAGATTTACTATATTTCCCCTTGTGGTATTGTGTGGTAATGAATGAAGTTTTTAAGTCCACTTGGATTGTTTACATCCTACTGTAACTATACAAAACGCTCACTCTCTCATTGATGTTTTTTTTTTGAATATGTTAAATATATCGATAAAATAATAATCTTGAAGTGGCACGCTTATCCGGAGGACAGAACCCGGAACCTTTGGATCCGAAACCGAATAACTTAACCACTATACCAAAATGATCACCTTAGTACAGAGGTTGTTAATGGCTTATATAGATGAAACCTCTACATAGTTTCCCACGAGTGAGTCGGTGGATAGGCGAACGAACGATATAATTGTTATGGCGAGCGTGAGCAATTGTTGCTGTAATTGGAGGAGTTGCGTCAAGTGAGCCTGACGACTTTGCCACATCAAGTGAATCTGACGAGTTTGTTTTGCTGCGCCAAGTGAGTCTGGCGAGTTTGTTTTTGCTGCATCTAGTGAGTCTGGCGAGTTTGTTTTTGCTGCATCTAGTGAGTCTGGCGAGTTTGCTGCGTCAAGTAAGTCTGATGAGTTTTTGGTTGCTTTTTTCGGGTAGATGGTGCCACGACAGTTCAGAAGGTTGCCTTTTTCTGAGTTCAGCCAGGGTAACCAATGAAGTGGCGCGCTTATCCGGAGGACAGAACACGGGACCTTTGGATCCGAAACCGAGTAACTTAACCACTATACCAAAATGATCACATTAGTACGAAGGTTGTTACTGGCTTATATAGATGAAGCCGCTACAACCTCATCACAGCACCGTTAAGAAACAAATGAGAGAATAACCAGTAGATGTTTTTGAGAGAGAGTTACAGCATATCATTAATCAATCATTGATTAAGGTTTCATGTAAGTCTCAGGAGATAAGTAAGGGTAATTGTTTCAGAACTGAGACAATTCAGAGTTACCTGCAGCTTGATCTAGCGAGAGAAACGACACCGAGCTTGGTATGGAGACGAATATTGACATAAGAAGTAGGACTGAAGAAAAAAAAAATTAATTCTAAAAATCGTTGATAGGGATATTTATGGCACTGTACAATGCAGAAAGTGTGATAACAAAACTAAAGAAAAAAATAACACATACAAAATAACATCCACCCATCCGGTATAGTGGTTAGTGATGCTGATTGCTGTGCAGTAGGGCCTGGGTTTGAATCCCGGAGAGGGCATGGATGTTTATAAATGTACAGTGCCTTAGCGGCACGAGGGGGGGGGTACTCTTAATAGCCGTCGAGCAGTAAGTCCTCTCGTGAGGTTGGTGGAAGGAGAAGAGAGGCGAGAGGCCCTTAACCACCCTCAGGGTATTTTCATTTAAAATTAGGGAGGAAATGAGCCAAATCGTACTGTCCCCTGCATGGTGCTCAAAGGTATGGCTAACGACAGGCGTACAATCTAGCCCTTTGCCATGATGAATTTCGTGGACCTCGATATAGTGCTGCCGATCAGGTGGCATTAGCAACAACAACAACAAACTAACAGTGAAATATTAAGTTGTAATCACTAGGTTACATTCACTTCCCTGATGATGAAATCGACCACATTCAGCATGACCACCGTTCTCAGATCGTGCATTCTCCGCCTACGGCCATACGCATCATGTTCACTAGGAATATTCCACGCACATAAGTGTACCAACAATGGTCCCCTGTGTTCCGTCGTTGATTATAGTTACAACATTTATTAACACCTTTTCTGACGCAGGTTTACGCACTCTGCACGGGCGAATTGTCAGTGACTCTGTTTCTCTTCGAACTTCTTAATCATTCCTTTCACAACATTAAGCGATAAAGCCCCCTTGCGTAGCTTTTGTTGAGTACTAAGCTAGCTAGGAGCTGTGAATAATTAAGATAATACAGGTTTACCGATAATGTGTGTCCTGTGTGTGGTAATGTGAGTCGCATATGCACTTTGTGATGGATCTATACGGTTCTTTCCACTAACTCCTTGGGGACTCTTTTAGAGAAATATTTTACTCAACCAACTTTCACCGAAGGTAAGAAAACGTGATTATGCAAATTAAGTTTATTAAATAAATTCTGTATTCGCAAGTTTAGAGAGTTAGTGAGTGGAGGATCGTGAGTTATTGCAGCTCGGATCTAAGTTTATAAAAGTGTGTATTGAAGATTTCCCAGTGAGGATCAATCGGATCGAATTTGATCCCGTCAAGTATAAGCGTTCAAGGCCTCAATAGTAGGACTTCGACTTTACAAGAGTACAGGTATTGTAAGCATTATTTAAATAGAAGTTTGAGGATAACTTGTAGTGCGCGGCGGAGTTGAAATTGACCTTGTATAAGTTACCGTAGAAATCAGTTGAGGGTCCGTAAATATTATCTCCAGGCTAACTGGTCTCCCCTTCGCCCTCTTTGTAATGATCAACAATCTTATTGGATTATTATTGTGCTTGCTTGATATTTTGTGACAGTAAAAAGAATGAATCATGTCTATTGATTATTCAGTTCTCCCCACACATCTAGCCGGGTTCGAGAGTAGACAAGGGGAATTAGAGGGAAGAAGGAACAGACACACATTACAACTTGAGCTGGCTCACTTCATAGGAGAATATTCTTCAGTGAGAGTTATATTCACGACGCACTATAAAGCAACACGTGGGCTATTGGCAATGGACCGCATAATTTTAAACCACGGTCAAATGCCTAGGACGACACTGAGATGGCACCCTTTTACCACACCACGCCAATGGGAGGACATTGAGCCTTGGCAGATTTAACTTGCAACGACCTTCTCTACACGGTGGGTCTTCAGAGGCACTGGGATTGGAACTCGCGACACTCCTGCTACCAATTCGGGACCATAACTACTAGACTGCAGCGGCCACAAGAATATTCTTCGGAGCAGTCTACATGATTTTATAACCCCAATTTACTGCCGCGGTTGTTGCATATGAAAGCATAAATTCATATTTGGGTGATCATCGAACGGATTGTTACCTCGTAGTCAAAGCTCGGTTAAAGTGCAATATTATTTAAAGCTTGAAAAAAAAAATTTTTTGTGTGAAGTTTTTGAGTCATAGTGAGTAAAATTGGCAAAATCGAAAAAAAAAAAAAAAAAAAAAAAAAAAAAAAAAAAACCCGGATTTTTTTATTTTTTATTGAAATATTGTCGAGATAGTCAACGTTTTATAAAAGTTAAAAAGCAATTTTGACTAATAACTCACATATAGTTTTCTCTCGACTTTATCTCCAAGATAAAATGTGTTGTCCTCAGAGGAATATAAGCGTTTGTAATCCGAGTTAGTGCACGTTTTCCGGTTTTGAGTTATAAGCCAGCACGTAGATACCCACTTTTGCCCAATAATTGCAAGAACAAACCAATGTTTTGAACGGAGTAAAATCTATATTTTTTTGTTTTGCCTCTCTTGGCAAAACTTATACACTGATATACCACTGAATTCAAATGAATTAGGTGTACAAGAACGGCAAAAATATTTGGATCCCAAATATCTCACAGTGATGTTTTGATTTGATGTCACAATATATTGAAAAATTAGGTCACATACACACTTTTTTGGAAAACCGTTGAAATTCCCTTAAGTGATAATCAGATTATTTTCAAATTCTCTTATGCAACTTACCCGATTAAAATTTCAAGGTCAAGGAATTTTATTACTTCACTCATTAAGTTCTTTTCCACTTTTTCCAATCGCCAGTAAAAAAGGCACCCGTAATAATTCTTGCAATTTTTACCATAGCTTGATAAAATTAGAATTAATATTAATGACTCAAATAGAAATTACGCGATGTTAAAGTATTAATTAACAATAAAAAGGTTTTTTTAAACAACTAAAGAATTTCTTTTTAATCTATTAATTTCGTTTTTTTCATATATATGATTTCTCTTCTTAAAAGATTAGCCAGTTTCAGATTTCGTAAAATTATATTAAAATTTTTTTGATTCAAGAGTGCTTTAAATAATAAAAATTATAGCTTATATATATAAAAAAACTAAAAAAACCTTTTAAGCTTATTGAATTAAGTTGTAACTTAATCTTTAGTCGCCAAATATGGAATTAGTCACCAAATCTGGAAATGGGTCCTGAAATTTGTTGCCAGATGCGGGATGGGATCTGAAAAGGGGAAATCATTAATCCTGATGATCCTGATCAGGACAATGAAACAAAATTATTAAATTAGTGTATTGTCATCGGTCCTGGACAAGTGAGCAAAATTTTGAATCAATTTGACCTTTTAAAGTGGGTAAAAATTTATTTCAAAGATTCCGTTACATACAAGGGAAGCTAATAAAAGGATGCTATAAAAAGATTCTTTAGTTTTTCCATTTATTTTATAAATTACCTCACATCTGAACCATTAAGAGTGACATCAGTTTTATTCAACTGCGGTAATAATTTGGAGAATTAATTTGAAAAAATCTTCTTTTTAACGATTATTTCATATGGAAAAAAGAATCGAATTTTATACCTAAGCGATCCATGAGGGGGAAATTAAAAAGAAAGAACAAAAAACGAGAGTATTAAGAAGTAGAAATTTTGGAAGTTTTGTCATTATTGTCAAAAATATCGATGAGCTGATCATCAGAAAAACAATAATTGTCATCTTAATTATATATTGTGATATTTTATCTCTCTCTATATATAAATGGATGTTTATATATATGAACTCGCTTCACTCCAACACCGTTCAACCGATCGCTGTGAAAATTAGCATGCATAAGTATTTTTTTGTGGCGAAGGTTCTTGTGCTATCCTCTTTGTTGAAGCTCCTCACCAGGTGGCGCTATAGCAAAGCAACTTCTGCACCGTACAATCAATCGCCAAGTTGCCAACATGGTCACCAAAAATGATGCCTAATTGGCTCGATCGCCAACATTTCGCTATGTTTCCATTGAGAATCGCCATTATAATGTAAGAAACGGCGTTGCTTGTGAATCTTACAATTCTAACATAAAATAAATACAACAGAAAGTAATATTAACGTATTGCACATCCAGATACAGATTATTTACATTATTTTAAGCGTTCATTACACAAAATTTGTAACAATGTGTTACTTTTGCTGAGCAGAGATCAGCTTAGAAAGGTGTTTTCAAAAACCGACCTATAAGAGAGTTACAGAGAGTGTTATAAATAAAAAAAATCCTTTTTATCAGCTATTAGATCTACAGATTTAAAATTTAACAAATATGGCTTTTTTTGTTCAGCTGAGATATGCAACACACTTTTTTTTGTTTAATTTGCAATTCACGCAAAATTAAAATCTTCTTAATCCTTTAACCTGTATTGCTTAATTTTTCAATTCCCCCGTGCGAAGAACAGGTATACCAACATATTTATGTATATTTCTTGGATTATATATATATATATATATATATATATATATATAATATATATATATATATATATATATATATATATATATATATATATTTAACATTTTGTTAATGAAAACCATGTTACATCCCTTTTAGCTGGAAGAGATGGCAGCGGTGGTACTTATTTCGAATCCTGTATGCAACCAAATTGCCTACAAATTTGATTATGTTTTGCTTCCTATTATGATGTGCACAAAAAACAATTAAATTTTTGTTATTTTCTTTCCTTCGCGGTGATGTCTTTTTTAATGGTTAGCAATGCAAATACGAGTTTCTGGTCAGTAACTTTATAGAAGTAAGTGTTTGCTACTTGGTTTTGCTGTAATGTAGACAATAATAAAATTGATACTTTATGATTTTCTGGAGTTGTAATTGTGTTCCTTATAATTATGCAACGTTATTTTTTTATGAATAGATAAAAAAGTGAAGACAAAAAATTTGAGTCCCAATCATGGAATTTAACTTGTAAGTCAAATTCCTTAATCTCTTTCTTTTCTTGAGATTAAGGGATTCGACATATTTCATGACTAATGACTACACTTGACAAATTTCGACTAAGAATTCCATGCTAAATCTGCCGAAGTTAAAAGTCTTCACATTAGTATGGTGTGGAAGTTTGGAGAAAGGGTTGCAAGCTCAGGCGTCGTCCTCGTCATTTGACCAAGAGTCAAAATAACGAGGTACTCCGCTAATCGCTCTCTATCAGCTTTAAAGTACTATGTTACAAAGTACGAGATCGTTTTTTTTTAAATGGATTTATTTGTAAAAATGTCTTTGTGTGTGTGTGGGGGGGGGGGGGGTTGAAACGCGAATATTCTTTAATATAATTTTAAATATTTAACTTCATTTTCTCAAGTAATGATCACTTCCGAATATATTAGTTTAATCAGTATTGCATGTAACTGATTTGATTTTCTTTTGCGTCGTACTGTGAAACGACACAAGGGCTGTTGGAGATGAACCTCGTAATTCTGAGCCTTGGTCAAGAGACGAGAAGGACACTTGAACAGGCAACCCATTCTGCATACTTACAGAGCACAAATCTGGGAGGATTTTGAGCCTCGACAGATTTAGCGGGGGTCTTCCGTGACTCTAGGGCCGCGGTAGCCTAGTGGTCAAAGTCACGGACCCGTGGCAACCATGTCACGAATTCGAGTCAGTATTTCTGAAGACTCGTCACGAGGAGGGGCCGATGCACGAGGCTCAAACATCCTCCCATTGGTGTGTTGTGGAAGCTAGGAGAGGGGTGTCAGCTCATGTGTTATTCTCGTCACTTGACCATGGTTTAAGGTATCTGATTACGTTTGAAACCCTGATTTTTCAAAAGTGTACAAACGAATAATTCTTTTAATATTTAGTGTCACTTAGATTAGAATACACGTATAAAATTGTTTTCAGAATATTAGTACAATAAAAAATTATTTAAATGCAATATTTTGGTAAAAAAATTAACTAAGAATTACCTTTCAAAACATTCTTCTATAATAATATTTCTCTTATATATATATAGCTAACACTTCTCCAGAAAGCCTCAACTAAGATTTTTGAAAAATTCACATTATTTTCAGAGTTACCACCAATTGAAATAATTACCGGTGTTCTTTTATTAAAATTTCTCCCCTCTCATGTACTAAAATATGGATAAATCCACTTCTAAGTTATGTAGTTCAAAAATCCCAGTTCAGGTTTTGTATAGAGATCTGTTGTACACATAGGCAAAATATTATTATTATAGAATCATTTTCCATAAAAGGAGAATGTTTTGAAAATATGTAATTTTATGTCCATTTTTCGCCAAAATTCTGCATTTAAATAACTTTTTTACTCTAAAAATAGTTTCAAAACAAATTAATACGTGTATTCTAATCTAAGTGGCACGATATGTTAAATATTCGTTTGTACAATTTTGCAAAATCGCGGTTCCGAACGTAGTCGGATACCTTAAAATTACGAGCTCCGTCAACAATAGCCCTCATGCAGCTTTATAGTGCGATGTAAGTATAGTTCTCACTCTCAGTGGCTATAGATTCCGAAACAGTGACTGGACAATGCCGGCCACGAGCTCTCTACTCTGTTCATTCTGCTACTGCAGCCACCTAGTATTTAACTAAATGTGGATCAGATATTTGACTATTGTGAGATCGGTAACAGTTATGCATTTACGTGGAACCTTAGAGAAATCTCTCTCATTCCCTTATCATAATAAGTAGAAAAAAAAAAGAATAATTTGCTGAAGTGTTACATAAGAATATAAAGCAGTCCACAATGAGTGCAGCGCAACAACGCTGGTGGAGGGGTGAGTGGGAAACCACTCATCCAGTTGATTTAGTTAATGACGTCACATATCTGACAACCACGCCCGTCTTTCAACCGGCTGCCGCATCTCGACGGAACGAGGGGAGAAAAGGGAGGAATATCTTTAATATCAAAGATTAAAGAGAATATTATTTTTAAGCTCGTTACTCATTACCTCTTAAATATCTGTGTGAGGTTATTGAAAGGAGATTTTAAATAACCACTTGGAAAAAAGTTAGAAAAGGTGGAGAAGTTTGAAATAGGATCAAGTTGTCACACTAAACGCATACAAAAGCTTGCATGGAGGGGGGGGGAGTAATAATTAGAGTGAACGAAGTCTTGCAAAACAAAACAAGTGATAAATAACCATAAAGCATTAAAAACAACACACGATTAATGTAAGAATTTCCTAATTTAAGACATTCTCATCCTTTTCAGAGCTGGGAAATGTTGATATGAGTGGTTAAAGACTGCTCAAGGTCTCTTAGAAGAGCTAGGGATAGAATTATCGTAAGCCGGTACTTCTCTATTCTGAGATCGTAGTACCCCTGCGGTCATGACTATGAAATCATGTCCATTATTATCGTAGTCTAATTCTGGGCTCCTGTCCTGGATCCACTGAAAATCTACCGAGTACACGGACTGGCGCATGTTAAATCTCTTGCGGATCAAGGCCTTCACTTTTGGGCTTGGTGTAGGATTTGGATACCAGTTCAGGAGTCTCGTCACTTAGCCCTAATTCAAAATGGCGACTCTTCTTCAACAGCTGCAGTTATTGATCTCGTCACCAGACCGTGGTTTGTTTAGCGGACAATGTACTTTTGCAGAAATAGGTAACCACAAAATCTCTAAACGAAAAACAAATTTCTAAATTTATGATCGAATCATTGATTAAAATCCTACTTGAAATACTCTTCATCATTTGACCATACAAAAAAAAAATAATTCAGGTTTATTCCAATTCCGCAGAAATTAAGTCCGAGATTTGAGTTTTCCCATTAAAAACGCAGAGTTTACCACCTCTGTATATTCTTCAATCGTTAGATACGGACTTTTAAGAGCCTTCAGGATTAGGCATTCTGTGATCCTTAACATGTTTTCAATTGTTGCTTTAGAAATGTTTAGTATATGTGCCATAACCCTACCCACAACTTTGAGGGTGAGTGTTAATTAACACCGCACTGTAAGGCAATACGAGGGCTATTGATGACGGACCTCGTAATTTTGAACCATGGTCCAGAGACCAAACCATGGTCCAGTGACCAAAACATGGTCCAGTGAAATCTGATCCGCCAACTCCCTCTCCCTCACCACGCCAATGGAAGGGCTTTGAGTCTCGACAGATTTAACGTGCATCAGCCTCTCTACACGGAGAGTCTTCAGTTGGCCCAAGGATCGATTTTAAGACATGCCGGCTACGAGTCTGAGACCATTCCCACCATGCTACCGTAACCTTACAGGCATAAGTGAGTGAGTGAATATTAAAGAATTGCACAGTTCAGCTACACGAGGGCTTTTTGCAACGGACCTCGTAATTTTGAACCAAGATCAAGTGACGAGGACGACACTTGAGCTTGCATCCCCCTCTCCTAACTACCACACCACACCACACCGACGGGAGGACGTTTGGACTCTCGACAGATTTAACGTGCATCACTCCTATACACGGCGGGTCTTCAGTGGTACTGGGCTCGAGCTAATGACACTCATGACTGGGCTCATGACACGCCAGCCACGAGTCCGTTACCTAGACCACTAGGCTACCGCGGCCCAACTTGCAGGTATGGGTGAGTGAGTGAGTGAGTGAATATAAATGTCACACTGTTCAGCTATACAAGGGCATTTGGCGACGAACGTAATTTTGAACCATGGTCAAGTGACGCGGACGACACCTGAGCTGGCACCACCTCTTCTAACTACCACACCATTTGAGGACATTTGAGCTCTCGACAGATTTAACGTGCATCGCGCCCCTACACGGCGGGTCTTCAGTGGTACTGGGCTCGAACTCATGACACGCTAGCCATGATCCGATGTCTTGACCACTTGCAGGTATAAAAAGGGCTGCTTTACCCCCTGCTTCTAAGCATTTCAAGTATTTCCTTCTAACAAGGAATTTCTTGAAGTTTTCCTTCAGATTAAGCCACTTAACTTCAGATTTAGAATACAAAATAAGAAACAATAACCAATAATATAGCTCTAGATAGAGCAATATATTTAAACGTAAATTGAACCAAACTCGAATCTTTAAATTAAACTGCTTTATATGATCTGTCATGCAAACATTCAGTACAAATATGAGCGATTATAAGCATTTTTTTTGTAGTTAAAAACCTATAGCGAGCGTTATGATTCTTGACTGATCAACGATCTACCAATCCATTTACAAGATACTACTCCTATCAGGAATACAGAAAAGTACTGGCAACACATTATTTATAAGTAGTTTTGGTAATGAAATGAGTTACTCTAATTCTTCACTTTCTAAGAAGTTTGGCATTTTATTTTTGCACAATGAGACAGGAAAAGATAACTACTATAGCTGAGAAGTTATTCTTATCTTTATTAAGCAAGCTCAAGTACTTCGAGGGACCTTTGGACAGTTTCGACGATGGTGCTTCACCATCCGCAAATTTAATGTTAAAGCTACACGAAGCAGTTTGGGTGCATAGAAAAATATCTCAAGTGTTGTGGATTCCATTCCTAAGGAGGCATGCCGATACGATAACTTCTTCACTAAAAAACTATATTACTTATACTAATTTTATTTTATGTAATACTGTCTTCTATATGCGGAATCCTTATGATAAACTTATAGCAACTTGCTCTATTATAACTGCTATAGCGGAGTTAAGCGTTGAGAAGGGTAAACAAGAATTTTCGGATTGTTCTTCTAGAGTCTTCGAAGTGTTTTTTGAAAAATTCCTCAAGAGGCCTTTTGAAAAACGTGGTGGATGGCAATTCCTTGAAGAGTATATCTTGAAGCAGAGGTACTTAAAATGGTATAGTAACAAGGAAATTTGGCCTAACTACTACAAAACTGAAGAAAATCTTCAACAGGAGCTGAAATTTGCGGAATGTGTCCACCTAAAAGCTCGTAATGATGTTAAAGGCTATTTTTTTCCTGTTGACTCCAATCAGAATGGAGTTGAAAGTAATTCGGAGATATCTAAATTGACTGTTGAAGTCATGGAAAGAATTTCTCCTGTTTCATAATTAACAGTTTGGAATATCAGCCTTATCTCTCTCTGGTCTGATACATGGCGTTTTTCTCTCAATTTATCGGAGATGGTTTATATTTGGAGGTTAAAGATTATAAAATCAAAGTGTTGCATAAAAATGTATGAACAACGGGAGTGGACTTTAATTGCATCTTATGAGAAGATTCTAAACACATAGAATATTTCTTACGTTTTCATTAAGGATTCCTGTTCTCAAATGCGATAAAAATTATGTTCTGCTTTTATACAGTGGTCTTTTATGGAAAGCTGGAGGATGTTTTTTGTTCTATTTATAAATGTTAGTATCAATTTCATGCGATAACTCTAAAAATTGTTGAATGTTAGATTTTGAATCTTTGTATTTTTCTTTCTTACAGAAAAATGTATAAAATTAAAGTTCATATAAAGGATTGAAATTGCTTCTGTAGTATTTGTTTTACAATTGTTGTCCAACATTCCTTGACTTTATTGAGTTTATTCTTTTAATAATTTGTTCTCGCGAATGGTTAGCATCCATTTACTTTGGGAGTCGTATATAGAACATTTATTTCACTTGTGAATATTTTGCTTAAGTTGAAATTAATGGGTAATATTTCATGTGAGAATATATTTACTACTTAACAAGAAACTTGCAGGAATAGAATAGACGTTGGCTAAGTTTCGTATTTTGACTGTCTTGGTACAACAGATTAGTAAATTAGTTTAATTTTAAACATTAACAAATGCAGCGTAAGTGTATGTTGGGCAACAAGATTGTTAAACTCTCGGGCAAATTAAAAATTTGGCACTAGTTTGATATGTATCATGGGACTATGCGCCAAATTGCTTATTATCGCCAAGATGGGCGATAACATTACAATATCGTACTTTGATATTTTAATCGTCTAGCGATGTGGTTGCCATGGGGATAACATATATTTAATTAAATTTTTATTTGTCTTTCCCCCGCAGCGAGTAACCCTATTAATTTCCGACGATTTTAATTCGATTTCTTAAAATTTAATTATTTCCGTTGCATTTGTTCTTAAAGATGCGATTTCAGTCTTCTGTTGTATTTTATGCTATTTTCAAATCTTTTTAATATCACTGGTAAGTACCAAGATATTTTTTTAAAAAAATGTGCTATAAATCGTACATTTTCACTTTACTTTTAAAAATGCTTTTTTGAACGTCCCTTGTTTGATGAAATTCATTGAAGGAACTTGCAGTTTTTGGAATATTGCAAGTTTTCGGCACTTTTTTGATATTTATTATTAATTTTAATATATACTACCTGTTATATATCTGTGTTATCCACACGGGAGAGTTGAAAAACTAAACAATACAGAGATTGAAGAACTTTACTGAGTTAATTTTATTTGAATTGCAAATTAAATAAAAGCTTTTTGCATATCTCAGCCAAACAAAAACCATATTTGTTAACTTTTAAGTCTGAAGGTCTAAAAGTTGATAAAAAGGATTTTTTTTATTTATAACGCCCCGTAACTCTTTTGGGTCGATTTTTGAAAAGCCTCCCTAAGCTAATCTTTGCTCAGCAAAAGTAACACATTGTTACAAATTTTGTGCAATGAACGTTTAAAATAGAGTAAACAACTTCTCTTAACTAGCTTTTACCCACACACATGGCTTAGCTCGCGTTGATGTCTTTAAATAACTGTAAAAGACATTCATTATCATCAGAAAGTAAAAATAATTTTTCTAATGCTTGATATGTGACTGGGACCATTAAAATTTATATATTCTAAAATCGAGCTTAGTTTAAAAAAACTGAAAACATACTTTATTTTAATAATAACAAGAATTCAATAACTTAAACTAATAAATTTTAAAAAGAGGAAAGTATATATATCAACGTTTAATAAATAATTCCTCTTTAAAAGAGCTCAAGAATAGAATATACATATAGCTGGCAGTGGGGGAAAAACATGGCTTTTCCAAATGCACCCATTCTACCTGCAATGTTTGCCCTTGTGCTGTGTTAATAGCAACAGTAAAACTGAGTTTGATTATTGGAATTCGAGGTATGTGGGATAACTTTTCCTTTTCATGACACCTGTTAAAATAGTGTACCAAGTATATTCTGCTTTAATTTTGTGACTCGAAGCCTTGTTTCATTACATAGTCGAGGAGCATCGAGAGATTTTGCATAAGCATAACTGGTACATTCAGTTTTAATTTAAGTTTATGTGAGGGTACACCCGAAAGTTCAAGCGAATTCAAGAATTACGTGCGATATGAAGTACTTTGTTCTTTATCCATGATTGTATCCATTGATAAATATTCCTCCATCCCCCCCGTACGTCTTTTAAAAATTATGTACTGATTTTATTGACAATGTCATTGTTAGCGCCAATATTGATCTTGCGCACAGTTACTGATCACAATTTAAATTTTGTTGCAAGCCCGGGTAAACTTGTGCAATAAGATCTACATCCTTTTCTACTAAACTACAAAATTCTCTAGAAAGTAAAATACTAACCTTCAGTATCAGTGCCTCCAAACATCCATTCCCAATTTTCAATAGCGTCTCTGCATAATGCCCTGAATCTACATCATTATGAAAATGCCCTCTCATATTCGTTTTCGGACTGAATTTTTCACCTTTTGTTTATAAGCTTCATGATTTAATAAAGGCTCTGATTTCATCTGCCGGTGTACCCCTCTGGATTACTGGGAGAGTTTGTCGGAAATCTCCAGCCAATAAAACTACTATTCCTCCCATGTGTACTACCTCGTAAATCTTGAAGAGTCCAATTTAACGCTTCTATAGCTCTCTTGTGAGACATCGTACTTTCATTCCACACTAAACTTACGTTGTCGAAGCATCCTGCCTCGAAAGCTATTTATGCTGAAATTGCAGATGGGGAAATCTGCAAGTGCAAGATTCAACGGTAATTTTGCGGCCGCGGTGGCCGAGTGATCTAGGCATCGGATCATGGCTAGCATGTCATGGGTTCGATCCTAGTACCACTAAAGATCCGCCGTGTAGGGGCGCATGCACGTTAAATCTGTCCAGAGCTCAAACGTCTCCCGGGTGTGGTGTGGTAGTTGGAGAGGGGTGCCAGCTCAGGTGTCGTCCGCGTCACTTGACCATGGTTCAAAATTACGCGGACCGTCGCCAAAAACCCTCGTGTTGCTAATCAGTGCGACGTTAATATTCTCTCACTCACTCAACGGTAATTTTAAAGCGGAATGGGCAGTACGACCGCCGGTCAGTTTTGTCGCGGCTATACCGGAAGAAACCACTGCAAAAGCTATCTTCTGATTTTTCAGACGAACATTAATAATATGTTTGGCAAAAACGTTTTTCTCTCTCTCTGGTTCCTCCAGGGGTGTCGAGAAATAAAAAGAAACCGTGAGTGTCGCCTCCGACGCACGCGACTGGAGTTTACTCCTTAAGTACTGTTGTCTTTGATTATATAGTAGGCAAACAGGGTAAATAAACGCATCTCATAATACTGAAACCATGCATGTATTTTCTTTATTCTATTCACATTTTTCATATTGATTCGATAAAATAATATAATATATATATATACGTCAATTATGTTACACATATATATGTTACTCATAGTACATTGTTAAGAAGGTTGATTTACTTCACTATTAATATCACTTTGAGTATTAATTTCATTAATACTCTCGCCATTATTAATCACTGTGACAAGAGGCTTGGGGCAACTAAAGTATGATACGTGATTTACGAATGGTGAAAATCTTGCATCAATGGTTGTTACATACCTAGTCGTCCCCAGTGCTTTACCAGAAACGAAATCCAAATTAGGCTCTGATTTTAAAAATTGGACTTATCCCAATGCTTCATCTTTATCCAAATCAATATTGAAATGGCCAATAAGAATAGGTGGAAGTACATGATATTTTCTCAGAGTAGTTTAGAACCACTTTCTGTATACTATGCTAATAATGCCTCGTACTCGTGGATATAATCTAGTGTCAGAAACATTCTGACAGAAATATAAACTGTGACGACAACAATGGATTTACCGTTAGGTAAAGTGCATCTCACGGCACATATATCTCCCAAATTAGATTTAGTTTGATTAATGCGTACTGGGTATTTTATTCTCACAAAATCATCATAATTGCAATTAAACTTATGTTGTGAATTGCGCACGTTTTGATAGATGGCGACCCTGTCCTCACGATTAGTACTTGGTCGTGTCTATACTGTGTTTGCGCTTAAAATTTTGGATTTCAACTCATTCCTCATTGGGAAGCCATGTTTCTGATAACAACAAAATGTGTGCTTTTTGCACAATATTACCATGAAGATCCCATGCACATGTGCCCGGAGACTTTGGCAGTTGAGAGAAAAGAGAATCATAACCCCTCCATTCATTTTATTGTTCATAATTTGATCAATTGTAGTAAGATGAACAGTAGAAAGCCTGGTAAACTCAATCACTTCAGCTTGGAGGCTCTTACTGACTTATGAAGATACAGCTACAAAGGGAATATTCTAACGGGGTATATTGGTTGTGTTGTTAAAACAAAGTTTATTTTTGATAATCATTCTTCGTTACTTTGCTATTCAACGCACCAAAACAATATTAAATACATACCGATTTTCAGCTGTTATGGTCAACTTCTTTGTCAAAAGAGCTAAGGCTTGGCTCGAAAACATATTTTCGACTCCAATTACGCTAAAAAAAGAAACGCTAGGAAATGTAGTTTTCGAATTTTTTTAAAAGTTAACATTTTTTT
>BMAO01023830.1:0-14812 GCA_019973975.1 Trichonephila clavata | reverse complement strand
GTAAAAGCAGATGCCATTACTTTGAGCAAAATATGTCATTCTTTAAAACGCGTTTTACCCAAATGAGTTTTTTTAAATACTCAAACAAAGCCAGCGATTGCTCCAAAAGTTTTGAAAATAATTTACTAAACATTTTTCTGTAAGTTCTGTATAATAGTAGAACTGTTTTAACCTTCAGATTTATCAATCACTGTTTTATTACAAAATTTACAGTACGTTATGTTAATATAATCACTGTTTTTTAAGCAATTTCATATAATAACTGAGATAAAGTGCTTTAGTTTTTGTAAAAAAGAAAATATCTTTAAACCTGAGGTCATTTCAAAAATGAATTACATAGCAACACATCAGAATTGAAAATTTGTTCATCCTTTGGTACAGAATGGGCCACGTTTATGCTATTTTTTGTAAATTTTAACCTATTTTTTCCCATTTTAGTAATAATAATTTCTTTTTCTCTCTTTATTTTAGTATTTTTTCTTAAAATGTACTAAACAAATCTAAAAATAACAACAACAAAAAATCCCCATATCTCCATTTAAAAAAAAAAAAGTAGTCGCAACCAGTCGAATACCAAGGGATCTCAGGGGTGTTAACTTTTCTGTGGAGGGTGGAAATATAAAGGATATTCAAATACATATAACTCTTTGAAATTAAAATAATTAAATAATTCGAATCTCTTACACATTATCTATAAAGAAATGGGGCTGCAGAAAAGTGTAAAATGTTTAAAATATAATCATAATTTTTAAAATTATAAGCATTTGAAAATAAGAAATATTTTTATAACAAATATTAATTATAAGTTTTACGGCGCGCATGCTATTTTCAAAAGTATTAGCTTTAATTACTAGGAATAAGTTGATTTATAAAGTTAAATGTATCCTTATTACACCGTAGTAAATTTAATAAATAAAATAATAACTTGTATTTTTTTAAAATAAAAAATTTATATTTTCAAAAACAATTTTGAAAATTTCAACATTTTTAAAATATTTTGAAATATAAAAGATATGTTATTCTTAATTTACTAGGGCTTAAAAAGAGCATGATACATTTTATAATTCTATAAAGTTTTATGCATCAAATGCTACTATTTTAGAAAATAGCGTCGCGACGCAAAAATTACTTAATATTTATTTCAAAATTATTTCTTATTTGCATATGCTTATAACTTTTAAATTATGATTATATCTCAAACATTTTGTACTGTTTTGAAACCAGAATCCTTTGTAAATAACATGTAAGAGATTTGAAATATTTAAATAAAATTTAAAATAAGTAGACCCGTTTAAAAATTGTTTACATTTTCACCCCTCGACACAAAATTAACACCCCTGAGACCACCATATCAACAAGGCTTCCGATCCCTACATTAGATCATGATCTTTATATCAGTTAGCAAAATTTATGTAGTAAGCAAAAATTGAATTTTAAATAAAGTAAAGCGTCTTACAATTCACAGTGAACTGTAAATCTCTTCTATCACTATCGCCAAAGCATCGGCTGATATCGAACTTTGTAGCATGCATGACGGCGGGATCTTTCTTGTTCACGTCATAGAAATGATGAATCATTCGCAGACCAGGATAAAATATTTGATCACCACTCTGGAAAATAAAAGTGCAATTTTTAAAAATTTATTTAACTTATTCTCACTTTCCTATTTGCAATTTCGACCTATCATCCATTTTTCTATGCAGCATGTTGCGAATTCGACCGACTAATTCAGAGGGGTGATAGCAGGTAGCATGGAGACAACAAATCACCATTGAACATGGGGTCGCAAATGGCATTTAGTCGGAATAATTAGCAAAAACAGTTATGAAGAGTATGATGTCGAGTGGAATGAGAAGGGTAGTTAGAGGTAAACAGACGTAAAGCATGTTTACATTACGAGCAATGTACCCCAGCTCGATGTCAGAAATGCAACAAGGAATTGTCACAGGAAATGTTTCAAGTTGAGATCGTGTATGTTAAAGCACAGTCGCCACTAACGGACGAAGGATTTACACACATTTTAAACAAATCCGGTGTGCTGGCGATGCCAGCTGAAACAACGACGATCCATGTCGTGAGAGATCGATCCTCTACTTTAGCCACAGGCGTCTCAAACACAAGTGATTTAAAGTGGTCCAAGAAGAAGAAGAAATCCAAAAGATTGAGCTGCGTGGAACGTAGAAGTCAAGTAACAGGTCCTCCACAACCAAACCATTTCCCGGGATATATACACTGAAGAGCTAAAAAAGCTGCTACACCAGCCTAATATCGTTTAGAGACCTCAAGAGCACTCAGAAGGGCCGCAACACGATGTGGCATGGATTCTATAATGTCTGAAGTAGTGCTGGAGGCAACTGACAGCAGGAATCCTGCAGGGCTGTCCATAAATCAGTAGGAGTAAGAGGGGGTGGAGATCTCTTCTGAACAGCACTTAACAACGCATCCCAGATATATTCAATAATGTTCACGTCTGGGGATTTTGGTGGCCAGCAGAAGTGTCTAAATTCAGAAGAGTGCTCCTGGAGTCACTCTGTAGTAGTTCAGAACGTGTGGGGTGTTGCATTGTCCTGCTAAAATTCCACAAGTTCGTCGGAAGGCACAATGGACACGAATGGGTGCAAGTGATCAGGCAGGATGCTTACGTACCTTTCGTACGTGGAAATCTAAATTTCATTGCTACCTCGTAGATGCTATGTCCCATCTCTCGTGCCCGGCTTTACCACTACGTTCAAACTCATTTAAATCTTTATAACCTGTGACTGTAGCAGCAGTAACCTATCTAACAACTGTGCCAGACAATCGTTGTCTTATATAGGCTTTGCCGACAGCAGCGCCGTACTCTGATTGGGTCATATCTCTTTATTTGCATATGCATGCCTGTGCCAGTTTTTTTGGCTGATTGACAGAAGATCCTTCGGTCACTCTGAAATTCAGTATGTCACTTGGATACATTGCTTCGTTTGAAGCAATCTTCCACATACATGACTTGCATTCCAGCCCAAATTTTCCCTTTAGATTGCACCTTTATACACAAGCAGTAAATAATGCCACCCTGCATTTGATTGAAAGCATTAATCATACAGATTTGCTGTTATAAATAGTTTCTATACATAACAAAGTTATCTCTGGAAATTCATTATGCAGTTTCGTCATCTCACAAGCTTAGGAACGCAGTTCCTGACTGAGAGGCTTTATCTATGTTTTACTTGAACGACCATTACTGTAAAATCATGGTTGTATTTTGATTTAAGGTATCCGACTACCCTAAAATTGGGAATTTTGCCAAAAATCGATTCATTTTTTTATGATTTTATTTTTATTGGCTATCTTATTAGCTTTATAAAAATACCAAGTTTACTATTTTCTATTCACTGGAATAAAAACTACAAGTGTTTTTGTAAAAGCAGATGCCACAACTGCAAGTAAGATGTCATACTTTAAAATGAGTTTTACTCGAAATGTGTTTTTTTGAAAAATGCTCAAACGGGGACTGCGATTGCTCAAAAAGTTCTGAAAATAATTAACTGAAATTGTTTTGTGTATGTTCTGTGCAATAGTAGAAGTGTTTTATCCTTCAGATTTATCCATCACTGTTTTATTACAAAATTACAGTCCCTTATGTGGATATAATCATTGTATTTCAAGCAATTTTCACTTAATAACAAAGATAAAATGCTTAGTTTTTTTCAAAAATTAAAATATCTCTTATCCTGACGGTCTCTATCCTGACAAAAAGGAATAGCAATGCAACACATCCAAATTGAAAATTTGTTGATAAACTTTTTTTTATAAAAGGGACCTCGTTAATGTTATCTTTTTGTAAATTTTTACTCATTTCTTCCATTTTTGTAATTATAATTTTTTTTCCTCTTCTGAATTTTAGCATATTTTCTAAAATGTACTAAATAAATCTAAAAACCACAAAAAATCCACATATCTTCATTAAAAAAAACAGTTGTCGCAAGTAGTCGATACTTTAAATATCTGTGATACATAAATAAAGTAGCAACAGTCTTGACGTGGTTATACAACCTTGACACTGATTTCTATGATGCTGGTTTCTATGGTTTAGCGTACAGGATGAAACAGATGCCTCAACAAGTATGGTGCCTATGTAGAGAAGTAATACATGTGCCTGTGTCTTCCTATATTGCCTTTGATATATTTTTTTATTCCTGAATAAACTTTTACTCTGAATAAGCTTATTGCCTTACTTAGGGAACCCCCTACGAGCAATATATACAACTGAAGTATGATAGTGATGTTATAGTTATTGATATAAATAAATACTTTTAAGTAATTAATTTCAAGAAAAAAATAACTAAATTAATTGCATTACTTACCTTTGTAATTTTAAGTTGAGCATGAATCAAACCGTATTCGCCATTTCTGAAGGTAATTATATCATCCTGTAAATAATGTTTTTTAAAAGTCAGCAAAAAAAGAAAAAAGTAGTAAAACAGTAGAAAGAAAAAAATTTAAAAAATACCATAAACTTAAGAAATGAACAATGAATTTATTCCAGTTGAAGCAAATGAATGTTAAACATTGTTTTGATTTGTAAGTTGATAAAAAAAATTATCACTGCCTAATTCCTTTTAATCCTTCTGTCCTTTGTATTCCTTGTTTCTTATAATTTCTTGTGTTTTGAAATTACACAAGCTGTTGTTAAGCTTACTAGTTACTATTCTAGTTAGCATTCTTACAAATTATCACAAAAAATCAACACTTTCTCATTAGTTTAAGGAGATTTGGCACCTTTTGAACTATATTTCTTATTTATGTTTTAAAAAAACTATATTGTAGCATTCACATATAATGTTTCTATTCAAGAAAATGATACAAGGTGAAATTTTGTATATAATATTCACACAATTTTAAAATTTAAATTTTTTTTAAAAAATTGGAAAATTCTAAAATACTTTTCCTTTTGTATTTAGTAATTTTTTTTTACCTGAATTTTTTGCAACATTCCTAAGAAAGTTTTTAACAACTTAAGGGATATATTTTACAGTAATTTAATTAATTTTGGAGGAACAAAAATGTTGAAATGTATGTGCCAAAATTCAACAAAAAAAAAAGCCAATATATCCTACATTAAAAAATTTTTTTAAGAAAATATATTCAGTTTATAGCAAAAGGAATCCCTATGAATATATCCCAAAATGAATATTTTACAAATGATCCTTTTTTAGAGAGTATTAATTACATAAGAAAACTCAAGGACAATTTTCTGTCATAACAGAAATTTTAAAGTTTTTTGCTTCACACAATATTGAATAATTATATTTTTATGCAAGACGTATAAGAATAAAAACTGAAATTATAAAATTACTAATACAAAATGCCTTATTAAATAATTTTACATGCATGCATTTCAAAAGAAAAAAATGAATTAATGTAATACTTCAGAAATATCCTGCTTTATTTATAACACCTTCTCTTGTTTTTGGTTATTATTTCATTTTTTAAAAAGCTTTTTTAAGCTTTTTCTTATATATGTTACCGTTAAAGTGTGAAATCCGTTAATTTCATAGAATAACACCGGCATAATGTCTAACACGAATGCGGTAATCATGGTCCCACAAATTGAAGAGTGATTCATCTGAAAAGACAACTTAGTGCAAACAGCTTGCCAGGTTCTGTGCTCCTGAGCCCATTGCAGACCCAGCCGTCGAATGGTTTGTGTGAGGGGGATCCAGTATAAAGGCACCCACGCAATCCACGATGCAGCAGACGTCGAGGAATTGACGAAGCCGACATTAGTACACCTGTAGCAGTAGACCATCGTGCTGCCAACTGCCTGGAGGAAGCTGTATGGTCATTCACCGCCATGCGGAATAGGTCTCGATCGTCACATTCCTTCGTCCACTGCCAGTTTTTCGAGTTGTTCGGTGCTCGTCGGTCCATTGCTTTCAAACTCGCATCACTGTAGAACTGCTCCGCAGCACACGAGCTCCTATTAAGCGATTGGAAATTCCTCCTTCTCGAAGGCTGAAAATCCTCCCCGTTCAAACTCCGTAAGTTGTTGGAATTTCTCCTTTTTTCGTCGTGGAGGCATACTTAGGTTTCAGTAAACGTTCGCCACTAACAAATAATCATTTATTATTTTCAACGTCCCGCTACAGCCCTCTATTTCTATGCTTTCAGCATCAGTTCAGAGGGCGCAGCGCACGCCACGCATGCGAACTGATGCGTGAATCCATTTTGCATACACACTTATAAGTTTCTTTCCGATTTTATGTTGTGACTCGTGGTACCCCTGAGTATGCCACGTGTAACCCCAGGGCTCTGTGGAACACAGTTTGCTCTAAAAGGTATTTTTGTTTACTCAGAAATTGGATTGCAGTTTAATTGACACAGTCATAATTGGTGCAAACACTTAAACGAATAAAAAGGAAAATTATATTTAAATTTATAGCTACTAAAGGCTTACTCACTTTTTTGGTCATGTTTTCGGAGAAGCACCACTCCCATATCGACTCCACATTAGAAGAAGGACTGGGCCAGTCTGTTCGAAAACCTTGGAACATGTGACAGGGAATATCTCTCTTAAATGTCTGAAATAATCAGTTAAAAGCTAATGAGATGAGATTTATTGAAGTTAACTTCTTTTGTCTCAAGTCAGGGAAAATTTTTCGTTACGCATTACGCGATGAACGTAAGGTAGGGATGTATTTGTGTATGTGTAAGTATGTATAAGTGTTTGCTGGGTCTAGTAGAATACGAAAATGAGTAAATGTTAAGCATTTATACTACGGGACCACAGTTTATAGTTTTCTAGCATTCACATCTACATATATTTAAAGGAGAAAAGCGACTCTCACGCTCACTGACTCACCACGATATCTTCGGAACTATTCAACCTACAGACTTGAAATTAGTATTCTTCTTTTAATCTCCAGAAATTAATTCAGGCTTTATATGCTTTTCACACAAATAAATAATTCTGTGACAGGCGTTTTTTGTTTGTTTGAAATGTTAAAAAGTATTTTTGTTTTCAAATATTTTGTATTAAATATGGTAGGGTAGCAATTTTTGCTTTTTGCCTTTTATATACTAGCTTATTCACTGTTTTTAATTACGATAGAATTGTTTCAGAAAAGCTATTTATTCACATATGATAAGATCCCGGATTTATTTGACCTGCAGACTTTAAATTTGGCAAGCATGCATTTGTGGTTGAGTAGAAATTTGCTATGATCGTGTTTTTCGGAAATCAACTCCCGAGAACGGGCATTATAAACAAAAACTCTCGTTTTTGAGCTATTAGATGTACAGACTTTAAAATTTGCATTTATGTTTCTTCTGTAGAGCCACCATGAAAGAGTTTAGCGGAAATTGACTTCTAAGGGGTTTTCAGGATTATTACAGTTTTAGAAAATATTCATTTTTAGCTACTATTTTAACAGGCTTGAAATTTGGCAGTCACGTTTCTTTCGTTGAGTAGAAATCCGTTAAAAAACTGGTTTTGCGGAATTCATGTCCCATTGAAGCGTAAAAGATAATTATAATTTTGTTTTAGATAATATCTAGATATTGACTGATAGATGAATTTGGGAAATATTGGGTTTTTCAGATTCGTTTATTTATTTATTCCGCTGTTTTATTTGCTAAATCGTCCTTCTCTCATGTATCGGCAATATAACATCTGCTGATAATAATCCTAAACACATATATTTTTTGCAACAAAAAAAATCTACTTGCTTACTTTTCCAATGTAGACATATGTGGTCTGATTTCTGCCGAAGAGTTTGCCAACATCCCACTCATTCAGAGGCAATTTGATATTGAACAGAGTTTGCACATCATAAGCATAATCTTTGAAAGGAATCACTTTGCAGCTAAATAGTCCTTTGTCATAAGTCACTTTGTAAAGAATACCTAAAAGTACAATGAAGAAATGGTTAGAGAGCCTATAGTTAAAATAAATACAAGAGTTCTATATTGCATCCCGAGGGATGTATGATATAATTTTAAGGTGTGGCACCAAAAAAACAAGACTAAGTGTGTAGCTCGAAAAAAAAGTGGAATTGGCAACAGCTGGTCACACCCCTCTTCCAACCATGTGGCCAGTATCGCCTTAACCGATCACGCCAATTGGGAGTACTGCGTTATTGAGTAAACATGTGCAACTGCATTCTGCCCGATAAATGTCGAGAGAGAGAGAGAGAGATAATCAACTTTAAGTTTCTTGTAAAACTTAAGAAATCAGCCACGAAAACATTTCAAGTGTTAACCGAGGCTTATGGAGATGAAACTTTGTCTCCTGCATATGTGTTTGAATGGCAAAAGTGGTTTTCAGGGGTAAGGGAAGATGATAAACGTGTGTGCTAGGCGCCCAAGGGGAGCTATTACAGACCAAAACATTGTCAAAATTCGTGATATGAGTGAATTCCCACTCACATCAGAGGTCAGACTGTTAATCATTACTACTACATTGAAGTACTTCGACTCCGAGAAAAAATTAGGGAAAAAACGGCCAGAATTAAGGAAGGACGGGTGGCTGCTGCACCAAGAAAATGCATTTTCCCACACGGCCCTATCTGCCAAGGAGTTTCTGACGAGAAAAAACATTACTCTGGTGGGACATCCTCTTTATTCACCTGATTCTATCCCATGTGACTGTTTTTTTATTTCCTACAGTTAAATATTGTTTAAAGGGAACCCATTTTACCTCAGTTGAAGAGGTTCAGGCAAAAACGGAGAATCTCCTGAAGGGCCTTACAAAACACTCATTCCAAAACTGTTACCAGCAATGGCAGCACCGAATGCAAAAGTGTGTGAATTCTGAAGGGAACTACTTTGAAGGTAATACTGTCACGGAAAATTCATTCTGTACGTACAATGATTTATTGGACCAGTCTCGTTTTTTTTCACACCTCGTATGTAGGATAACGCAATTTATCAAACAGGGATCAGGCTTGTTTATCAAAAAATCACAAAAATTATTTAATATTAGTTTAATTTAAATATTAATTTAATTACAAAAATTATTAACGTATTTTATATTTACCTGAAAAAGGATCATCAGGGCGTTTAAAATATGAATCCAAGCTCTTCAAAACCTAAAAGGATTCTCATTCCGGGAATATTTTAAAAATATTCTGTTCGATATATGCATACATAAAAAAGTACACAGGGTTTTTAATTTGAGGTTAATCGTTTACAATATTCTATAGATTAATCTAAGAGAAAATACAAATAATACATATATAATTATCAAGACGTCGTGACCCTCTGATCATGTTACATATTTCTCTGTTTCTATATCATTTTAATATCAGAGAGTCATAGTGATATACTCTAATACAATTATATTCAATTTCAATTCTTCGTTAAGATAAGTATAAATTAAGTGTAACCACTAACTTGTCAATCAAATTATGTGGTAGTCATTTTTATCATATTCTGAATATTTCATCTAATTAATCTGCTGTACGAAATTATCTTAAATTTATTATCAAAACTTCTATTGAAAAATGAGGACACAAATAACATGATTTTTTAAGTAAAAACTACTGAAAAAGTGATTGATATTTGACTATCATTTGTCTTCAGAGATTGATTTTAAATATATAACAAATATAAATAAAAAATTTGATTTAAAAATTTTTTTTTTTTAGCGCTTTTTCACGTAGTAACAAAACGTCTAACGAAATTTTCTTGTCTTCTTCATATTTTTCGTATTTTTTCAGAATAACAAATTACTCTTTTCGATTTGCATTTGTTAGATGAGCGAATATATTTAATTTATCATTTTTTTTTTTAGTACGTACCAAATATTCTGTTAGTAAAGTTATTAGTTGCATATTGTAAAATAAAATTGAAAAACGCTAAAATTACTTTCCATGCAATGATTATATTTGTTTAATTTTGAAAACGTTTACAAGAAATTACTTGCATTGTAGTTTCCACCGGTTTCTATAATAAAATGCATAAAACAATTTTGATTGGAATTTTAAGTATTTCGAAATTAGACATTTGGTTGTGGTTTGAAAATTCCATATAGGACCAAAAATCGGTTCTTTTCGAAATTATTCTGCTATTGAAAATCTTTATAATAAAAGAAAACAAATAAAAAAATGTGTATTGTCGCTGTTTGAAACTCCGACTTACCCATTTGTGCTATTGCAATTTCAGATTGATACTTTCGAGATTTCTCTTCAAAAACTGGAACTTCATCGTCTATTCTTTCCAAATCCACACGGGCTATTTTATTTTTGGTATCCAACCAAGTCTAAAATAAATATTCACAGTTTATGAAATTAAATCTATAATAAGGAAATCCAGGAAAATTAAATGCTGTAACTTCGGCTTTTGATAACATATGGAATTCAAATTCATTAGTAATAAAAAGAGAGCGTTGAGAGCTCTAATGAAAACTTAGAGATCGAATTTTTATTTTTTCCAAGCCAGCCGGTCAGATATAGGACTGGTCTACTCCTATTATATCGACTAGTGCAACTGAGTTAATTAGGTTCTAACTTGAGTCAGATTTTAATGAATGTGAATGAATTCCTATTGAGTAAGTACTATTCAATTAAAGTACTCTTAAAATGAAGAGGGCTTAAACAAGGGGTATGCAAATGAAATGAGACGATTGTTTAAAAAAAAACACAATAAATTTGCGAAAACTGTAAATGTTTCTTTATTTGAAATAATATCCATCGTTAGCTGCACATTTTCCCCATCTTTCAGGCAATTTGTGAATACCACGCCAAAAAAAATTATCGGTCTTTTGAGGTCAGTCAGTCATCAAGCCAAGATTTGACGTTTTCGAAGAAGAGAAGCATTGGTCAGCCAATGCGTGTCCCAATGATACAAATAGGTGGTAATCGGAAGGAGCCAAGTCTTGGAAAAAAGCCGCATGTGCTAAGGGCTCCCAGCCGAGCACCTTAACGATGTCCTTGGTCGGCTTACCACGGTGGCTAGATGCGTTGTCATCAAGGAAAATCACTTTGTGCTTCCGTTCCTTGTATTGCTAGCGTTTTTCGAGTATAGCATCGTTCAAATTAAGTAATTGTTGCTTTTAGCAATTAGTATTAACGGTTTCGCCGGGTTTGAGAAGCTCATAATAGATTGGTCCCTCCTGATCCCAGAAAATACACAGCATTGTCTTGCGGCCGGAGCGATTCGGCCTTGCGGTCGATTTGGACGGCTGTCCGGGGTCAACATATGATCGATTACGCTTGGGATTCTCAAAATAAATCCATTTTTCATCGCCAGTCACAATACGATAGAGATATGAGTTACGTTTGTAGCGGGCAAGCAACATTTCGCACACGATTTTTCGGTTTCCCTGTTGACGGTCCGTTACTCGTGTGGTACTTACTGATCTACCGACCTTTATTATATTGCCCATTGCTTTGAGACGACGGGAAACAGTGCTCTGGTCAACATTCAATTGTTCTGCGAGGTGTTCTTTAATTTGGCCATCATTTTCATCAAGTAATGCTTGCAATTCAGCATCTTCAAATATTTTTGCTGGTCTGCCACGCTCCTCGTTTCTCACATCGAAATCACCATTTTGAAACTTTTCAAACCACCTGTAGCCCTGCGCACGGCTCCGAGCATTGCCACCGTATGCTTCTACAAGCATTTGATACGATTCGGCAGCATTTTTCTTCAGATGGTAACAAAAAATTAATGCTGTCCGCAAATCGTGGTCGGAAGGCATAAAATTCGACATTTTCAACACGGTAAAAAAATACAATGCATGCTGAAACTCGTCCAAGTGTAAACTAAACATGAGTATCAAAAGTCAAACTATAAAAAAAATCACGTGTCACGGCTTCGTATTGTTTGCATATATGCGTGGCGACATCTGTTAGCAATCGTCTCATTTGATATACATATACCTTATACACATTTTTAATATTGAAATCCATGACGTTTGTTCAACAAATCGTCATCCGCCACGAGAATAATTAAACTATATCCCCTGCCAGTATTCAAAATTCAATTTTCACAAATATCGTATAAATGGGCCATATGTTAATCCATTAAGTTAGTAATATAATCTGCCATTTTTCGCACCAAGCTGAACGAGATACGAAAACAATTATTTTATGTCCATTCAAACTAGATTCTACTACGCTAATTTCGAAATTTATTTGGAATCTTTAAAATTTATCAGAGGATATATCAGATTTTCAGGTAAAGGTGGTAAAAGTCTACAATTTTTCGTAACTATTTTTTTATTTACTTATTTATTTATTATTCAATTCTTACTATTCGCTCACTCTCTCCCTATATATATTTATTTATATATCTTGTTCAAATTTTCAATCATTAATAAAATACTTTCTATTCATCCAATCAAGTTGAAATGCATTTTTTAAACTTGTCATGGGTGGCACTTGATGTTAATATGGATTTTTCAAATGTTAATTCATTAATAACCGTTTAATTAATTAAATAAATTACTGGTTTTCGACGCCAAATTACATTCGTCTCCATTGTTGTAACAATGTAACTGCTAAAGCAATGACAAAAGTTGGCGTCAAAAACCAATTTTTCAGCAAAACTAGCCAAACCGGGTGTGCATTGTTACAACAAAGCAAGAGAAGGATGAAACTCTTACAGAAAACTAGTTTAAAATATTAATTTTTGATTATTCCGCATGTTAATTTAAAATCCTTTCTTTTTCAGTGAGATTGTAATGTAAGATGATTTTACTTACATCAACATATCGTACTTCTAGATTCTCTGGCAATACCAACTCTGAATGAACGGCTATTGCTTGCATTTTATTGACGTTCGGAAATTCCAGAGTTTGCTGTCTTTTGTCGCAGATAATTCCTTGAATTGGCTGAAAGTAAGATTTATTTTGTAATAAAGTTGTCTAAAAAAAATTCGACGCAATTAATTAACGTGGTAATTATCTAACCTTTATTTTTCTTTCTTACCCTTATACACTAAAGCAGCGGCCGCCGAACTTTTTGACCTCGCGGACCAGTAAATTGATAATTTAAATCCCGTGGACAACTAATAGGATATCTTAAGTGTTAAATATATGTATAAAAACATTGATCTAAGAACACATAAAGTGTACCTAGTTAATAAAATGAAACTTTTAATTTTAACCAAACTATGAAATCTAAAATAAAAAAGGGAAGAAATTAAGAAAAGTCAAACTAATTTTATCCCAATAAATATATAATAAAAAAGAAAATATGTACATGGTTAAGATGTAAGGTCATACCTGTCTTGATAAGACACCAATATACAAAACAAAATACACAAAAGGTTCCTTAATAATCCAACTATGTTGAATATATTTTATATTTAATTCATACGTCCGTAAGCCCCCTTTAAATTCTTCAAATGATATACAATGCTGTTTACAAAAAATGCAACACCATGAAGGAATCATCAGAATTAAGCAAAATTTGCAGCAAATATCAGTTATAGGATGTTACGTAAAGTAGTAAAGTTCCAAGACCACCGCGCATGCGTGGCATGCGTAGCGGTCTCTTAACTGATGCTGAAAGCGTATAAATGGAGGGCTCTAGTGGGACAATGAAAATAGTTAATGATTATTTGTTAGTGGTGAACGTTTAGTGAGACCTAAGTATGCCTCCACGACAAAATAAGGAGAAATTCCAAAAACTTACGGAGTTTGAACGGGAGAGGATTATCGACCTTCGAGAAGGAGGATTTTCCTATCGCTTTATAGGAGCTCGTGTGCAGCGGAACAGTTCCACAGTGATGTGAGTTTGGAAGCAGTCGACCCACGAGAACCAAACAACTCTAAAAACTGGCAAAGCCTGCTCCGCATGGCGGTGAATAACCTTACAGCTTCCTCCAGGCAGTTGGCAGCACGTTGGTCTACTGATACAGGTGTACTAATGTCGGCTTCGTCAATTCGTCGACGTCTGCTGCACCGTGGATTGCGTGCAAGGGTAACTTTATACAGGATCCCCCTCACGGCAAACCATTGACGGCTGGGTCTGCAATGGGCTTATGAACACGGAACCTGGCAAGCTGATTGGCACCAAGTTGTCTTTTCAGAGGAATCACGCTTCAATTTATGGGACCATGATGGCCTCATTCGTATTAGACGCTATGCCGATGAAAGCTGCCTTCCAGAGTGCGTTATCGAACGACATAGTGGCCTAACACGTGGAGTTAAGGTTTGGGGTGCAATTTCGTAGAATGGATGATCCAATTTGCTACGAATTGAGGATAGCAACAGGAACGTCCGTGAAGTGCTACCGCCCGAAGTCTTTTCCTTCCTTCAAAGCATCCCTGGAGCTATCTTTCAACGGTATAATGCATGCCCATATGTTGTAAAGACTCTTCGAGACTTCAGTTCAGCCCAGCACATGCAACTTCTTCCTTGGCTTGCTTATTCGCCGGATATGTCACCTATTGAGCACGTGTGGGATTTGGTTGGTCGGCGCCTCGCTCGTGATCCGCGTCCTGCAGCTTCAAAAAACGAATTCTTGTTGCGCATACAAGCGATATGGAATTCTCTTCCACAAGAAGACATTCAAAATCTATTTGACTCCATGCCACGTTGTATAGCAGCACTTATTGCAGCGCGTGGTGGCTACGCCAAATACTGATTTCGTACGCTTAATATTGATTCTTTGCTTCGAAAAGTTCGTTCTATATTTGTACTAGTACAAGTTGTTTGCGCATAAAATTTCATTTAATTCTGATAATTCCTTTATGGTGTTGTATTTTTTTACAAACAGCAATATATATATGCGACATACAGGAGAGTGAAACACAAGAAGAGTGCGAAATGAGATGAGACAAAACATGTATTTAAAACAATGCAGCTACAGCAGTATGATTTACT
>BMAO01023829.1:0-63988 GCA_019973975.1 Trichonephila clavata | reverse complement strand
AGTTAAAAGCGGATTCCCCCCCCCCCACCAAAGATTATCATACTTGGTTTTTCTCTGCTTGTGTGTGTTTAGATGGACGTTTTGAACGAGGTTTGGATGTGTAAACTCCTGTAGAATTAAAGATATTAATAACACGCTGGATAGATTAATGCTGCCGTTCAACGGATCTAACAATATCCCGACGACTTTTTTCATCTTTCCATATTTTCACAATGCTTTTACGCTCACTGGATACTAATTTCCTTTTTATTTTTCATGTCCTTGAATTTCTTCGTATCTCGCAAAAAAGTAAAAATAATTGCGTCACAACTGTCTTAAGTTATTTTACTTGATAACTGAATGCAAAAACTCTGTTAACCTATAACGGGAAATTGCGACGGGGGTGTACGTTACGCCACTGCGTATTTACATTAATTGTAATCTTTATATATTAAAATCCTGTGTCACAGTGTTTGTCCGCGATGGACTCCGAAACTAATCAACCGATCCTAACATAATTTTGCATATTGTGTCATTTCGTCCAACTTAAAGTATAGGATAGCTTTTATCTCAGTTCTTGATGCCATTATTTTTTTTTTGCCGGAAATGCGTAGAATCCGGGAAACGGGAAAATTCGCAAAATCTCAGAATGCGTTTATGCCTTCGGAAGCGGATTTTGTTGACCAAGGAGCATGAAAAATTAGTGCCTGGTGTATTTCAGGGCGTGGAATCCGAATTTTGAATTGAATCCCAATAATAGCCGTAACTTTGCCGGATAATGCCGGTCGACCGTATTTTAGACACACCCTGACAGGGCTTTACCTTAAAAGCCTTGGAACACGAAAACCTGATCCCAAGCGTATTTTGAGACGGGCAACCTGAATCTGATATCCGATATGAGAAATTAATGGAACTTTGCCAGTGAATGCCGGACGACCGTGTTTTAGACACACCGACCTTGGAGCGAGAAAACTTGATCCCTGGCGTATTTTGAGACGGGCAATCTGAATCTAATGTCCATATGAGAAAATAACGCAACTTTGCCTGATAATGTCGTCGTAATTTAGACACACCCTGGTAGGGGCTTACCTTAAAAACCTTGGAGTGTGAAAACTTGATCCCTGGCAATCTGAATCTGATATGAAAAATTGTTGCAACTTTGCCGGATAATTCTGGACGACTGTCTATTACGCGGACCGTGACAGGAGCTTTCCTCAAAAGTCTTGGAGCAGGAAAAGAACTTTTCTGGTCTTTTTCGGTATGGTGAACGAGAATCCGAAATAGGATGTTAGAAATTCCCGTAACTTCACGGATAATGCCAGAGGATCCTAATGCCCCTTCCCAGCGACTGAACTTGGAGGCTCAGGGAAGCCGAAAGTAGTCCCCGATTGCGTATAGATATGGGAAACGAGAATCTGAAATCAGATTTTAGAAACTCCCATAAATTTGCAGGATATTGCCAAAATTAGGTGGAATGGCTTCGCGTTTGAGTCCCGAAAACGAGTTTTCATTCCCTCTAGCGGCTGAATTTGCCCGCGCAGGGCACCGAAATTCAGTCCCGTGTGTGTTTTGGAGCGGGGAAGGTTATCTGAAATAGATTATAGGAGTTCCGGTAATTTTACAGAAAAATGCCAGACGGCCGTAATATGCGCGGACAGCGGAGTTAGTTTAACTTGCAAACGTAGGGGCGCAAAAAGTGGCCCATTGATGTATTTTAAGAAGCCTGATCCGAATATTCAACCCAATTCGAGAAGTTCCCATTACTATGTCAAATAATGCCAGACGACCGTATTTTAAGAGAACCATGGCAGGGGTTTACATTAAAATTCTTGGAGTGTGCAAAGTGCGCTCCGGTTGTTTTTCTGGGTAGGGAACAAGAATCTGAAATTGGACTTTAGAAACTCCAGTAACTTTGCCGGATAATGTCGGACGATTGAACTGCCACCCCCTCCCTTCAAGGAAGGAACATGCAGAAGCAGAGGCGCCCAAAGTGGGCACCAAGTGCGTTTCGGGATGGGGAAAGAGAATCTGGATTCGGATTTCAGAAAATCCCTTAATTTTTCTGGATATTCCCGGAATGAGATCAAATGACTGCGTTCGAGTCCCGCGTCCGTATTTTTGTTGCCTATAGCTACTTAACTTTCACACACACACAGACGCAGCCTTGCGAAAATACAATCAACAGAAAACTGCATTGGCAATTGCATCTTCAGGCATTGCTGCCACTTTGTTAAATGGTAAACAAACTGCCATTCAGAATTCCAGCTGCCATTAGACGTTCCTGAGAAACCAGACGCAATGTGTAACATTAAAAAGAAGCGGAATGGCCACGGTATTGCAAAGGAGTTCAATCATAATCTGTAAGGAGTGTACTATGGCCCATAAACACTCACTCGAAGCTTTACACAGAACTTTGTAAGGTTTAAACGGCAACGAAAAAATATTCAGTGGTGCTGTCCTATTACTCTCTGGTGATTTCTGACAGACATTGCAAGTTATTCCTTACCCTACTTTTGCTCACGAGATTAACGTAAGTTTAAAACAATCGTTTTTATGGAGGAAAGTTGAAACACTTTGATTTATTAACACGCGAGTTCAATTGCAAAATGATCATCAGGGCAAATATTTTCTAACAAACTGCTGGATATTGGAAACTGTGAAGTAGAACAACATCACAAAATACACAATGTTTCAAATTGCCAGACAATTTCTGTAATTTTGTTCAGGCAAAAAAAGGAACTGATATAATTATCTAGGTAATGACTGACTCTGTAATCCTGTTACTTTCAGCTGGAAAAAAATGTTGATGTGTTGACGAAATAAACTTGCACACATAAGATAGAGAGGTATTGTCAGGTGATCTAATGCCTTTTAAATCAATCGACACTATTGTTGATGAAAACGAAACTGTAAAGTTCTTGAATTCCCTGGATATATTATGAATGCCACCACACAATCTTCGGTTGAAGATTGGTTCACTGGTTATTCTGTTACGTAAGTTAAATCTACATATATTATGTAACGGTACACGTTCAGTCATCAAAAAATTACCGCGAATCTTCTTGAAGCAACCATTTTGATTGTAAAGTTTAAAGGAGAAACCATCCTATTGTCACGTATTCCACTGATACCGTCAGAATCTCCAATATAATTTAAAAGGCTTCAATTTCCAACTCGTTAGGCTTTCGCAATGACCATTAATAAATCTCAAAGTCAAACAATGTCCATTTTAAGGCTTGGACTTAGAAAATCCATGTTTATCGCATGGGCAACTACATATATGTTGCATGCTTACGTGTGGGGAAACCACTGAATCTATATTTTCGTAAACAAAAGACAAGTTACCAAAAAATATTTTGCACCGATTAGCGATTAATTATATTAAAATTATTTGTTGTTGTAATTTAAAAGGACAAAAATAATACGCTCATGGACAAAAAACTAGCGTATCAAGAAGGAGTTGTCAAAATGAAATGAAATTTTACAAACGTAATGATTACTTTGATATAAATAAATGATTAAAAAATCGAAGAAAAAGGATAATTTATTTCAGAGAAAAAGGCAAAAGAGCGGAGGATTTAATACCGTGTTGTACCCCCTCTAGCGCGAATGCATGATGCGATACGATCGGGCATTGAGGCATACAAGTTCTGTATGATGACTTGAGACATTTCGTTCTATATTTGCTATAACCTTGCCTTTAGTTCGTTCAAACTCGAGGGATGCCCAACTCGCCGTCCCAAATGATCTCAGATATGCTCGATTGGAGACAAATCTTGGGATCGGGCGGGCCAAGGAAGGGTAGTAACAGTGCAGAGACAGTCTTGTGACACCCTTGTCGTGTGAGGCCGAGCATTGTCTTGTTGAAAAATCATTCCTGGGAGCCGTTGTATGAGTGGCAACACATATGGTTGCAGGATGTTAAGGACATACCGCTGGGCTGCCATAATGCCACGGATCAATACTAGGGGTGACCGTGTATTGTAGGCAATGGCACCCCATACCATCACACCAGCTGTGGGAGCGATGTATCGCTGTAAAGCAAAGGCAGGATTGAGGCGCTCACCACGGGGTCTCCACACACGAACACGATTGTTATCACTGCTGAGATTGAATCTGGATTCGTCGCTAAAGATGACTTGGTTCCATTCCGCTGCAGTCCAGTTTCCTCGTGCGTGGCACCACTCCAAACGGAGACGTCGATGGGTGGACGTCAAGGGCAGCACACGTAATGGGTGCCGCGATCCCAAATGTCCTTCAGCCAGTCGTCTTCGTATGGTTCGAGAAGACACAGGGGCCCCTAGTGAAGGAACTACCAGTACCTGGATGGCGGTCGATGAAGCAGTTGGCTGTACGTATGTATTTCTTACGATGTGGAGGTCTTCTCGTCGACTAGTCTGTTAAGGGCATCCTGAGCCTGATCTTCGTGTAAATGACATCTCTCGGATCCACTTGTCCTAACACCTCCTCACAACACAATCAGAGCGAACTAATTGACGAGCTACTCGCATAGCTGACCACCCAGCTTCCATCATGCCGATGATTCCCCCCCCCCCTCTCAAACTACGACAGCTGCTCATATTGTCTTCGAAAACGACGTAATGGCATGTCTACCTCAGACCTTCCTTTGTAAACGATTCAGCACATTCAAACAAGCTTTGGTTACCTGTTTTATACTCCACGGAGGACGACTTTAAACGCCCTCTACCGGCTATACGTAATGCACAATCACGCTGCCTTTCTAATCATTTGCATATCTCCCTGACATGTACCTTCATGCCAAGTTTGATTACGATCCCTGAATTATTTCTTGGTGTACTAATTTTTTTTTTTTGTTCATGAGTGTATTAAAATTTGCTAAAAATCAACACTATTAACCTCATTTATAATATTAAATCTTCATATGTTGTTACTAACAACTTCGTAAATAATTTATTCTTTATACTATACTGAAATAAGAGATGAATAAAATGCAAAATTAAAAAATTGTTTTATGCCTTTTTTCAAATCTCCAAAATTGTAAGCAAAAATTAATTTGACTGCATAAGAAGTATTTTCTTTGTTATTGTTTTCGAACTAATTTCCATTGCTTTTCTTTCATTTCCACTAGTTTAGAAATCTAAATAGTCTAGAGAAGTATACTTGAATCTACAAAAAGAAGCTCTATAAAATCGGAAATGGTTCCATTTCCAATTGGGAAAAAGAAGCCCTACAAAACCGGAAATAGTTCAGTGCGAAAAAGAAGCATTATAAATACGAATACGACTCAATTACAATTTCCGCACAAATTCATCGAAACCGGAACGAAGACTTTTTGTGACGAATGCGTAGGACCAACGTAGGTAGCTTAGATCCGGAATCATAAAGCTTCTTTGTATTCTCACTGATTAATCACAGAATGTGTGGATTTCTATTCCCTATACAAATACAAATAATACTAAAGAAGCACGATTATTAAATTTACCAAAGGTTTCGCTATGTTTATCTAAAGCTCACAGAAACTGTATTTCCTCCAAATAAAGCACTATCTCTGCTTTGTCCTGTATAAATCTTGTTTAGAACCAAGGTTACCTCCATGCTAAGAAATAGAACGCGAACTAGGAATTTTTTTAGTCAAACAGAAAAGTGTATCATTATTAATGTCACTAGAATATAAAGAATGAAAACTTTATTTAATTACCTATTCTTAATGAGTTAATTACTTTTTGATCTAAATAATAATAAAAAAAATTCTGTCAACGTTGCCATAGTTAAATCTGATTGATAGCTGGCTATAGCTATTCATACAAATCCTCAAATTTACCAAATGCTCATAAGGTTAATACTGAATGTCCTTTTAATTTAATAAACTTCAAAGATGAATTTATTGGTTCATGTTTAAATCAAACAATCATAAAATCAATTGAATGAACTATTACGAAATTTGAAATCAGCTAATTATCCGCTTTAACAAATATTTTTGTGCAAGAATTGGCTCTTCTGAATATTAGTTACAGAATATTTAATGTTTCAACAAAGCAATTATAATAAGAGAAGAAAAATGGGTCAAGTTACTGCCCATTTATATTCCATTCTGATATCCCAAAGGATACACCCCAAGTAAATTTCACACTGTAGCTTCTTAGGAACAAAAAAGCCAATATTTTATCATTTTGGTACTGCAAATTATAAACATGAAATATATTTACTTGCAATGTCTTTTTTCCTTTTGTAGAGTATTTTTTATTTCTTTCAGATACGAGGGCTGTCTAAGAAGCACATTACACCTTTCTTGGAAAAAATATATTTCTTACGTGATCGAAGTAGGACCCAAATCTCCTTCAACGTTAGCCTTTTGTGCCTCCATACACTTTACTCACCAAACAATACACTACCGAAAATGTTTCTGGAATGACGTTTATCTCTCTCTCCACCAGCACATTCTGCATTATCTCTACTCACTCTTAAAATGTGGGACCCTTTCAATAGCATCTTCAACTTCAGAAACAACAAGTTTCAAGTATCCATTCCTTGAGAGTAGAGAGGCTAGAGAATGACTGGAATTCCAAGTTTCACCAAGTTGGAATTCTCTGTTTTGCCGATAGTAGCTAGGACACAAATTTTGCAACCAGTTTGCTCATGTTTAAATCATCATGGAAAATTGCATGCACTACACCTTAACTGAAACCAACTTTTTCGAAAATCTCTTGTACATGTCAAACAGTAGATTTGAAAGAAATTTTAAATTATCAGATCAACACTAATAACAGCACATTCGAATGCGGATAAAAAAATTCAAGCATGTGCATTAAACTGTGTGCAGGAAAATTCAAGGCTGGATAATTTTTATCCAACCCATGTATATTTAAAAACCATTACTGCATTTATTATAAAAAAGCTAAACAAATCAACAAAATATTTTATTAATATTTTAAACAAAAATTATTATGAAAAAATAGACATTTACAAATGTACAAGTACATGAAGGAAATTGTAGTCATAATAAGAATTTCCTTTGTCACTTACAAAACAAAGTCACTAACTATATAGTCAATATTAATTATCCCGTATTAGAAAAAGAGATAAAATACTAGTTCCTAACACAATTGAGCAACTAAAACTACCAAGATAAATAATCAAATATTTTCAAAGTTGGAGACAAAATTGGCAGCACATTAAATTATTGAACATTTGTAACTGTTATTTAGAATAAAAATGATCCAGAAGATAGAAAATACATACATTAACAATGCACGGTATTAATTACTTTTATAATTGGACTTTCAAGTAATTTCTAATTGCAATTATTTTTAATCATTATATGTAAAAGACTCTTTTATATAAAACATGGAGAAATTAAAAAAAGTGTAAAATTATATTTATATTAAACTGTAATTTTCAATCACAAAAATAGAAGTAAATTGCTAAAATGATTGCAGTATACCCATTTTTAGGTGAGTAGCAATTTTACTACATTATTTTACATTAAACGTCATCTTTGAGAAATTTATTATGAATGAATATGAATGTTATATAATACATCACTTTCCAAAATCAATTCTTTTAAGAATGACTTTTGAAAAAATACATAGCAATGAAACTCCGAATATAAAAGTTTGTCTCAAACCTATGTATATAATTTCTGGAATACAATTTAAGGTAAATCAAATATAAATTAAATTGATTTATACACATAATGACATTGTAGAATAAAAAATTAAAATACACAAAGTTATCGATAGAGAAAAATTTTACACATGTGTAATTTCCTCTATTCCCAATAAATTTGTTCTGATGTGTTCAAACGCTTAAAAAATTATTTTATAACAAAATGTGAAAAGTAGAGAAAAACCTCACAGCTTAAACATATTCATCTTAAAATATTAAACACAAGCATTATACATTACAACCTCTAGAAACTAATTTATTAATAAAAGCATGAGCTGTCTCTGACGATATATGTATAAATACGAGCTTCATAGCAATAACCCTGTTTTTTATGAAGAGTATGAACATATAACCAACATTAGGTTAAACCAACATTTAATAATGATGGAAATAAAATTTCATGAGTAAAAAAAGAAATATGTAATACAGTATATCCTATTGAAAGAATCAATAATTTGTGAACACAATTATAAAATGACTATCCACATGTATTACTAAAATTAGGCATTTTCACGCCCAAGTCTCAACATTGCACACATTTATCAATAATGTCTTCTACTTAACAAAAATCCCTCGGATTCACTTTATAGGATTTCATTATTTGACATTCAAGAAACATTTCTAGTTATTTAAAATGTTAACGAATATTCAGGCCAGAATATCTTGCTTCTATGGTAGTAGAAGAATTCTTGTTTGTATATAATTCCAAATAAAAAAGCAATTTAAAAATTAAGAACCCACCGGTCATTTCACTGCTTGCATTTGTAAGATAATACAAATGTAAGCTGACATAGTAATAAATAATAATAATAATATATAATGGCATTTTAAAATAAATAACATTAAGTGAGTTGAGATACCAAGTTCATTATTCGTTTCAAAAATTACATATCTAATTTTGAAAAGAATACAAAGCAGTATTTCACATTAAATGTGTACCAGAAATTCATTTGATTTAACACAATCAATGCTTAATTCAAGAAAACCAACATATAGATTCAATTATAATATCTTTTTAAAAACTATTTTAGCTATTTTTACTAGGTCAGGAAGAAATGATTTACTACAATAATTCTAACAGTAGGAGAAAGGGAAGAAATATTTAAATACCTATAATTTGAAAACTCTAACAAGCTCTTTTTTTTTTCGTTTGTCAAGCACTAAGCCATTTTAATATTTCAGAAGAATGATTTCTTTACATGACAATATAAAGAAATATCCTTCTGTCTCAGCAGATAAGACTAATATAGTCACATTTCATTTACTTTAATTATTGAAAAGGCTTCAACAAAGGAGGAATGTCAAAATCAAAGCTACATATGACATCAATCCAAAAACTTTGATATTTCATTTATATATATGTAATATAATATATTATATACATATATATATATAAACTGAATTTTTACTTGGACGGGATGATTTAGATAAGTCTCCAAAACACACAAGCTAAAATTCACTTTTCCAAAGCCTAATGCATTGTAAATACAGCATGAAGTTTTGTCATGCACAAATCAGCATTATTAAAATGTGGCAAGGATCAAAGGTTGAGCTAGTGGACACTTCATCTTATAGCTTGAGACATATGCAGAGGTGTGAGCATAAGATCGAATGCTGTATCCTTCAAATTTGCCCCTCGGAGATTAGCTTCGTGGAGGTCACTTCCAGAAAGATCACAGTTCTGAAAGATAAAATAAAAATCGTATAACATTATGCACAACTTTATATAAATGTACAATGATATGATTTTTAAAAAATGCACATCTAACCTCTAAATCCGCACCAGCTAGAACAGCCCCTCGAAGATCACAGTTTTGCAAATTCGCCCTTTTAAGTGTGGCTACACGAAGATTTACACCAGCCATTTGACTACCTTCTAAATTAGCACCTTTCAAATTAACCCCTTAAAATACAAAATACATTATTCAGAACACTAAATATTTTCAACAAATAGATAAATACAAATTCCTAAAGAAACTGATAAAATTGGAAGGATAAAATATTTTTAAGAGGAAAAACAAGGTATTGAGAAAAAATGTAAAGAGCAAGAGTGACAGAGGTAAGAAAGAGCAGCCATACACACTAGCATGAATTGTCTATACAGAGCCAGCACAATCATTTAACAATCAATAACAAGAAATATAATTTGTAATAAAAAACAAGCAATATACAAAAAAATGTTGTGATAAATTTCATGTCTAAAAAGCCATTTTTGATGGAGGGGGATGGAGTAATGTAAAATATGCAAATTTAACACAGTCAATCAATTATTTTTATATTTTTATTCACTTTGCAATTCCATTAACATTGTGATTGAGAAATGTTAGTCAAAAGAGACTTCTGAATTTAAAAAAGCGCATTTAGGTCATGATAAAATAAATTAACTCATGTAAAAATATTTCGAATAACTCAAGAAATGTATTATTTTTGTTTATTTATCTCAGTCTGACACATATATTCCTTCATTATATGAATGAAAATAGATAGAATAACAAAACAAAAATCATCCAAAAAAACATTCATTTCTTCTTTATCTTTTGCAATAATGAAGATCAATGTTATTGAAAATTCAAAAGTTCTACTCAATATTGAACTTGCCTTCCATGTTTGCTCTATTTCCTGCTGGATCTTCCATATTGCAAGATCTTAAGTTTGCTCCTTCAAGATTTGCACATAGCATTTTAACTCCAAGTAAAATGGCACTCTATAACAACAACAGTTTTGAGGTATAATTTTATTCATTTAGTAGCACCTATAATTTAAACACAGTGCAAAATATTTATAAAAGAATATGAATACTTACATCATTATGACAGGAAGATTAAACAAAGTTACAGATTTACAAAATTTTAGGAGCAAAATTACATTGTATCTCTTCATCACAATATTGGTTTAAATTCACTTGACAGAATTACTGTTCCATAAAAATATAAAAGATAAAAACCATTTAAGGGCTAAAAGTGATACAGGAAACCTAATTTCCTTTGGGAAAATTAGCAAATATCAATGAAGGGCAGGAATGAGTGAATATTAGCATCGCATTATTTAGCTATTTGGAGGCTTTTGACGATGAACCTCGTAATTTTGAATCATAGTCAAGTGACGAGGATGACACCTGAGCTGTGTGTGGCACCTTCTCTCCGAACTTCTACACCATATCAATGGAGGACATCCTAGTCTCATGCATGGCGGGGGTCTTCAGTGTACCAGGCTCGAACTCATGACACACCGGTGTCATGAGTTCGTTTCCTTGACCACTAGGCTACCGCGGCCACAATGAAAGGCAGGAAGCCTTGGCCTTTGATTGGATGCAAAGAGGAAAAAGGGGCAGAATGACTAAAGAAGCCAACATTTCTGTTTGTGAAATTAGCTGACATCAGTAAAAGGCATGAATTGCTAGTTTCTAATTGACAGAGATAAGAAAAATGAGAAAGAAGGTTTTAGAGCATTACTCTTTTACGACTTTGACAGAACATGAAAAGTGAAAGAGTGCATCTGAAAAATAACAGTAAGGACGATTATTGAGGTCTTTTGTACATTACTATAATTAAAAACCTTTATTAGCAAAAATTAATTTGCAGAAATTTGTTGGAATTTAAAACTTAATAGTAGATTATGAAATTGATAGAAATTGCCATGAGAAATACAAATCGGTTGTAATGTATTAAATAGACAAAAATATAAAGACAAAAATCATTGATTTCTGTAAATAAAATTAAATATTTTCAAATAGTTTATAGAATTTTAAAAAGATAAACAATTAAACAGCACATGATGAAATAGTCAGTACTTGGAAACCTGGATTTTAGAATTCATCAAGAACAGCATTTTGAATATAATGTATTAACACACTAGCATAAAATCCATGTCAAAATAGATTGCTAAAATACCAAAAGCAACTAATTTATAAACTTAAAAGATATCAGAAAAATACTTGCAAAGCTGACTTGAACAATTAAATAACCTTCATAAAGCCTTACTGAATCACAGAATTACAATATTAAGTATCTTACTTTAATATTTGATTATATTTGTAGTTGTTAGACATTTCTTCAAACAAACTTCATCAGTACTTGGAACATCAAAAAGTGTTTTTTAGATATACACACACGGGGGGTGATGTCAGTCGCCTACTCGTGGTGCCCCCTGTTCCCGCGAAACGACTGACGTTTGTCGCCCTGTGCAGCATTTATATAGTTTACAGTGACAGACACAACTTGCTGCTTGTTTTTAACAAGAAAATCAGCCTTTTTCAAGGCTTTGCTATGACCAATATCAAAATTCTCTTTCGGAATGCTGGTGGTTTTACTTATGACAAGTTCACTGAACTGAAATTTATTGCTTTTAATCAAAATTTTGACTTGCTGGGCATTGTTGAGAGTGGTGCATCTATAGAGAATTTGGACTTTTATCGCATAAATGGATATCAGACTTTCTGTTTCCAGCGTGCACGACAGGTTGCTTCTGGTATCATTGTGTACATCAGAGATTCATTTACTGCAAATATGACTGTTAGACACACACAATGACCGACTCTGATAGACTCGAGGTGGTCGAGATCAATGCCAGGAAAGGAGATCTGCATTACCATGTCTTTTTCCTGTATAATCCACCGAATAATTGACATAATTTGAACTGCTTGCTTGATGGATGGAGTCGATGATCATTGCTTTTTGGAGACTTTAATGCTCACTCCCAGAGATGGAGATATAGTAATACTGATACTGTTTGAAGCATTGTTGAGAATTTTATCGACTCAGCTCCAGTTGAATATATCGAGAACAAGGATAGTGATCCCACTTTTTTGTCTTTTTGGGGTGCAACATCCCATCCGGATCTTGTGTTGGCCCATCCTAATTTACTAAATTAAATCACACATACGCTCCTACCTGCACCAGGTGGAGCAGGACATAAATTGCTTGTGGCTGAGTTGAATTCAGGTTTTGGTAGATATAGAGAGCCACGTTTCCCTCGCTGAAACCTAAAGAAAGGAAATTGGACCAGATACCAGGAATTGACGGATAATTTGGTGAGGGAAGTGATGATTGATGAGACTGATAACGCCGCCAGAGCTGTTGACAAATTTACTGAAATTATTTTGGCTTGTGCGATTTGCATTCCAAGCGGGCAAAGGAAAAAGTTTTCACCTTTTTGGAATAAAGAACTGCAGACTCTTAAAGAAAATAGAGATAAAGCCTGTAATAGGGCTGAATCTACTGGTATGATGAGCGATTGTATTGAGCTTCTAAAGCAACAGGCTTGTATACGGAGAGCTATCAGAGGCCAAGCGTCAAACCTACCGTAATTTTATTGAGAATTTGGACTTTCGTAGAGTTGCCCTGAGGGCACATCACCTCTTGTCTAGGCTCAATAACCAAAAAGAGAAAAGAAATGAGCCCATTAGGATTGCAGATAAGTTGCTTACATCTGAGAGAGAGATAGCCGGGGCTTTTAATAAACACTACGCAAACGTTAGTAACTATTGGCCCCACATTAAGATATCAAAGGATCTCCTTGGGTGTCCACCGGTCTGTCTTAAACAAGAATTGGTGGACATTTTTAACTCGCTTTCCTCACATTGGGAACTTGAATGTGACATTAAGCAATTTTCACAGAGAAAAAGTGCGGGACCGGATGGTTATCTTGCCTGAATTTCTTGCTCATCTTGGTAACGAGGCAAAAAATGGGAGTCTTACTTAAACTGATTAATCTCACCTGGGCTTCTGATACACCCAGCATGTGGAGTAAGGGAGAAATTATACCTATTCTTAAAGTTGGCAAGAATCTGGCAGACCTTGCTAGCTTTCGACCAATAACACTCACTTGTGTGATGCGTCAATTGACTGAGTGTCTGATTGTAAGAAGACTCAATTACTATCTTGAGAAATACCATTGTATCTCTGATAGACAGGCGGGTTTTAGACTGAACAGGAACCCAATAGAACAGGTTGCTAGACTCACTCAAGAGATAAAGGATTGTTTCCATCTTAAAAAGAGTACCGTTGCGGTGTTGGTTGACTTTCAGACAGCCTTCGATAGAGTTTGGAGAAAAGGACTTCTCAGGAAGTTAATCGATATTGGTATTTGTGGAAATATGTACAGCTGGATTAAATCTTTTTTGAACCAGCGTTTTATCAGAACTAGATATGGATCAGCAACATCTGCCTTTAGACAAACTAGACAGGGGCTTCCCCAGGACTCGGTTCTGAGTCCTGTTCTGTTTAACATTATGATCAATGACATAGTCTATTATATTATGAATTCAAATCCTAAAGTTCAGACCCTTCTTTTTGCTGACGACCTTGTAATGTGGTCGGCTGATGGGGATCATACAGTCTTGAAGTTTGGAAAGCAGATTCCTTTTGTAGAGTAGAAAACTGCTACAAAATGGGTTTCGCAAAAAACAACCCCTAAGTTTCATTTCGGGGGATTAAGGGGTGTAACACATAAATATTTCCATTTTTAAACTATTAGATCTAGCTGCTTGGAAATTGGTAGGCATGTTCCTTTCATGGAGTAGAGTTCCTCTAACAAAGAGTAAAACAAAAATTGACCTCTAAGGAGGGTTGCGAGGGGTCAAGGGGAGCTATAGAAAAATTCCTGTTTTTAAATTGTTAGACCCACATACTTGAAATTTGTTAAGCATGTTTCTTTTGCTGAATAAGGATCCAATAAGAATGTATTTTATGGAAATCAACTTCTGGGAGGAGAAGATGTTACTGGGGCGTATTGACAAAAAAAATTCCTTTTTTCGAACTGCAAGGATTATAATAATGGAATTTGGTTCGCATTTTCTTTTTGTTGAATTGAAATCCACTAAGAACGGTTATTTTGGAGAACTACTCTCAGCGGAACTATGGGGGGGGGGGTATTGATAAAAAAATTTCGTTTCTGTTCTATTAGATTTAGACTTGAAATTTGGCCTGCATGTTTATTTTATGGAGTAGAAATCCACCAAAAATTGGTTTTGCAGAAATCCACTTGGTTATAGGGTTACGAAAGTGCAAACATCATTCTATACTTCAATTTTAGAGATTATTAGAAAATACAAATTAGAAGTGTTCTGTACTTTTTTTTTACCAAGAGGGGAGAGTTACAGGTATAAGTATATTTTTCAATACAATTTAATTCTTAATGCTAGGACTTAGATATCAATAATTTATATATGTATTTATAAACAGTACATATTTTAAAACATTATGAAATACCCAGTGAAGCAGGTGGGTAATGGCTATTATTTTATAATTTGGAATATTCAAAACATATTAGCATAAAATAAATAAAATACTTCAAGATTAGCTTGAGATAAATCAGTTCTTTCCAAGCAGCAGTAGCTAAGATTTGCCCCAGAGAGTTTGGCTTGATGTAAATTTGCATATTTAAAGTTTATGTATCTCAAATCCAGGCGCGATAAATCTGCATGAGCCAAATTTACACCCTAAAAATTTAGAATGAAGAAATCAGCATTCAAAATAGAAAAAAAGATAACTTTTTACAAAACAAAGATATATCATTCTATGTTCATACATAACATGAAACAAAAAACATCTACAATTAATTTTAATATTTGCTATGATGAAAGTGTTATTTTACATTGTTTTTAGTGAAAATAAAACAGCTCTGTCAAAAATTCTATAAAGGAGATTAAATTTCTACTTATAAAATAAATTATTTGAAATTCAACTAACATATTTAGTATAATGAGATTTACTTGATATTCAGAAGAAGAAAGATCTAAAAAACTTTTGTTTCTGTACTTTATTTTTAAAAAAATATTGGAAGAAAATCCAAAACAAAAATAGTGAAAAAAATTCTGTTCAAATAAGCTTCATTTATTTACATGTTTCACAGCTAGTTCTTATAACAAGGAGAATTACTGCAGTTGCACCACTGAAAACAATATTGAAATGTACAGTCAGCACTTGATAATTCAAACCTTTGATAATACAAACCTCTCGATAATTTGAAGTATATGCTCAGTCCCTAGAAAAACTCTTTATATTTCAAACTAAAACAATACGTTTTGGTGCACTCAATATTTCGAAGTAAAATCTGTGGCTGGCCAGACTACAACACGCGATAATTCGAAGTTATCTTATAAAACTCTCGACAATTCGAACTCTCACTATCATGTACAGTCCTGTAGCAAACAGGTTGAAGCTTACAAGTTTTACATTGTAGTGTCTTTGAGCGTCTCCCCTGAAAGGTAGCCCCCTTTGATGACTATCTGTGGGCTACCCTTTCTTGGTGTTTTCCGGTTTCTTAGGAGAAAAGACACTTTTATTGTTTTCCTTCAAGTGCACAATATACCAACTGCACCTGTTGTCAGCCGTCCATATTTTTTGTTTAACATGTGGCCTTGCTACACATGTGTTCAGAAAGGATGATCCGCTATTGTGAAGAAGAGATGCATAGGATTGTGTATGCTAGTATTAAATGTATTCTTTTAATGCAGGATTTTTACCGTGTTTTATATTTATACTGTATAATATCCACGTTTTAAAAATACTTTAAAATAATTTTACATAAATGTACATAATTGTTGTTTTATTACATAATTTCAAATTTAAATGTGTAAGAAAAAAAATTTTCTTTGTATATTTTGGGAGTTTTTCACAACCCTCCTGATAATTCGAACTCTCAATAATTAGAAGTTTTTCATTGGTCCCTCTAACTTCGAATTATCGAGAGTCGACTGTATATCAAAATATAAAAATTTTCTGTTTGTTTTAAACAAATAAACTATAAAAAATCACATTAAATTCTGTAGCATGATGCTTAATACAAAATATTCAATACTTCCAAGATGAGCGTGCTGAGTTCTGAGTCATTTAAAGCACTTCTAGATAAAACGTTATGCTTTTTGCATAACATTTTTTACTATTTGTAACACACACATTGTATACAGTTATTTTCAGTTTCTTTCAAACATTAGCACATTTATGAAAATGCATTAAATATGTAAGTAACAAAAATATTGATGAAACTAAAACAAAAATCTGACAATAGCCATTAATTGATGGACACAAGAGTGATTTTGGAAATGAGAAGGCCACTTTTCTTGTAAAGACTGCCACCAAGCACGAAACTGATATTATTGTTAATACCCTTAAATCTTTTTATAAGAAGTTCATGAGAAAAAGAATAGTGAAATTGTGGAACCAAGAATTTATCAGAGCAAATAAAAAGAGCTTAACCAAGAAATTTATTAATTCCAATAATATATGAGACTCATGTCGTCACTTTTTTAGTAATTACAAAATGACCCAATTTTTCACAGAACATCTGCTTAAATAACTTCAAAAGTTACATGAACAGATTTAATTTGATCCGTCATCTTCCGGTGACTGCAGTGTTGGTGGCGAGGAAACTATTGAACACATGCTTCTTCTATGTTCTAAGTATGTCAGGGGAGAAAAAGATCCTAAAACTGGCACTTAAAGGCATTAAAATTAATTAGCTATCAAATTTTCCCCATCTTGTTCCCAACAGAAGTATGCCATTGATTAATGCATAAATTAATTGTCAACCCAATGTATAAAAATTGTAATCTCTCATAACTGTTAATTTTTTTTCTTTTTTATTCCTTTTGTAATATGTTTCACACTTCTGTAATTCCCATGTCATAATTTGTGGTATACGAGGAATTGTAAATGTTTTCAGTAAAAAAAATTGGCAGTTATATTTGAATTAATATTTTGTTTGTAATAAAGAATAGTAATTAATAATACCATATGAATAAAAAAACATCGATTCTTTCAAATTAATCAAAAACTAATCAGATCCAAAAAAATTAACAAAACATTAAGAAAAAATTCCTTACCTGAAATCTCAATTCTGAAGAATACGAGGTAGATATTAGAATATTTATCACATCCCTTCGAGTCAAAGGAGCATTGTCAGAAGATTGTTGCTCATCCTATCAGCATAGAAAGGAGATTTTTTGCATATTAGAAGAATGAGTTTCAAAAATTCAGGAATACATCTTGCAAAAAATGGTTTGAAAAACACTGCATGGAATATCATGAAATCTGATTAAGTTCTTTGTTGTGTATTGATGAGTTTAATTTCTACCAATGTTGTACTGATCAAGAGTACAATTGTTTTCAATTGCACACATGCTTGTAAATACTTAAAATTGGTCATACATAGAATTTTAATTTTATGTGTGATTTCAAAATACATTGAAAAGTTTTTCAAATTAATAAATTAAAAATTAATTCTACTAATTAAAATCAATTTCATTTAACATTTCCTAAAAATCTTTCTAGCATTGAAAAGAAATCTACAGAAATGTTAGAATATAAAAAGATTATTAATTGATGTAAGGGAATATCTCTTTCTAAAACACATTATTAAAGCAACAAACATTCTTTCCTGTGGTAGGAATCTTATTTCCAATAAAATAAAAACATTTCCATACTTTATAGTGGAAAAAATAAAACAAAGAAACACATAATGTTATTAATAAAGAACATAATTGATTCTTCAATGGTAGATACGTATAACTAGCACACCATCCTTTTTATAAAACATACATAAAATAATTTTATAATTTAATTAAAATAAATTTTAAATTTTCATCAAGTTAGACAGTTATGAACAAAAAATATTATATACACAAGCTCATACTTTTGATTAAATACAAGAAATAGTTTTCTAAAGAAATCTAAGCATACACATATTGAATATCTTTAATAAGTAACTTAAGTATATCAAAGTGATAATACATAACCTCCACTTTACTTTCCAATATCTTCACAAGACTCTCAATACCAAAAAATTTTGCTTCTTCAAGTACACCTGCAAAATATTTTTCAAAATATAAATATTAAAAAAAAAATTATAAATTTAATTTAGTAAAACAAAGCAAAAATTTCATCTTATTAAAAACATTGCAAGTAAAACATTAACATTAAAATATAATTGCAAGTCCAACATTTATTTGAAATGAAATAGAACAGGATGGAACAACACATGTAGTAATATTGCCAAGCAGTCATGAGTATTAACCATTCAATTAAAAAACATTACACACATTACAGAAACAAATAAGAAAATCATTCCAAACAATTCTTTTATTCTTTTCAAGACCTATGATTCACACATAAAAAAGTTTAGACAATTAATTCTAGATCGACTTAGTGCATGTTACATCATTCAAAAGAAAAGAAAAACTGCTTTAATTTCTAAGCGCTTTTAACTATCTGTAGTGTAGCGTCGTGACAGGGTAGCGTATTCAAATCTCACAGCTAAACATTAAAAAAAATTTATTTCTAGAGAAAGTAAATATTAGATTAATTAAAAATATACATCACACGCAATACCTCTAGCATTTTGTTTTGCAGGGAAGAAATCTAAAGTCCAGAGTTGAAATAATTGCAGGGTTGCCTAGCTGGTGTATTGTGTCTCTTTCAGTTCTCAGTCTAAATACTCAGACACATCTATCTATTGTCTGGAGGTCGCTTGCCCCACAATGTTCTCAGTCCCACAAGTTCGGGCTCAGGAACCGTCAGCGTTCCTCTCTCTGCCCATCGCGACAAGGCCAACACGTCAAAAAATTTTCCGTCCTGAGGGCGCTTGCCCCCCGCCCCCGATTTTCTTTCCGCTAGCCCAAGTAGCGTCTGTCCTTCTCACCGCATCCAGTCACGTCGATCCCTTCCTACGGTGGTTACGGTGAATCTGCGGGCATATGGGCTGCAAAACAGCCCTCCATCCCATATCTGGATTTCTGCGATGTGGAAGATGGCGAAATTGGGTTTTTTCCGTCTGCGAGATACATCTTGGCGGTTGGTTGAAAGGACTAGTCCAGGAGGCATGCCTATGGTGATGGAAGTTCTCTTGAATTTCTTGCTGAGAAAGTTGCATGGGAGAGAGCTGAGAGGCTGCTCTCTGGTTGGATGCTGGGGGGGGGATGACTCCGATTGGCTGCCCTGGGGTCTCAAAAAGTTAGAATCGCGAAAGTGGGAGGAGCTTGTCCAGTTTGCATTTTAAAGTTAGGAGTAAAATAAAAAGTTAAAAGTTAAACGAATTAAAGTTAAAAATAAAAATACTGAACTGAAATAAGTTAAGAATTTAGAAATTGTGCAATAAAAACTTTTATTGCGTGAAACTGAGATGCTATGGAGGATTGTAGGAATCTAGGAGAATTCTCCTAGGCCTTTTAGTTTTTTCATGAGCATCATAAGAATTTAAATTAATCATATTGCTATTATTGGTATGCTGAAGAGAGTTAAAGAAATTAATTGCTATTTTTTGGATATGCTGCTTGAAACTATTGATTTTAAGGGCGTCTCTAAGGTATTCATTACGCATGTATCTGGTTGCTTTAGTTATCATTAAAATATAGTTATTTTGAACAGTTTCTAAAATTTTAATGTTAGTATTTGCAGCATATCCCGAAACTGGACAAGCGTAGGCTATGATGGGGCGCATAACGGCTGTATAGAGAAGCACTTTGTTTTCTATACTTAAATGAGAGTTCCGGGAAATTAGGGGGAAGAGTTTAAACATTACTCTCCGGAACTTATCGCGAGCTTGTGTTATGTGTTGTTTCCAAGTTAAGTGAGATTCGAAAATAACGCCTAAGTATTTAGTTTCTTGAGACCACGGGATCTGCTTGTTGTACATAAAAATTGGTGGGGGAATGGAGCGTTTATTAGTAAGGATAACTGCAGAGGATTTATCTACGTTAATGCTTATTTTCCATTTGTTATAGAAGATTTCGAGGAGTTGAAGATGCTTATTGATTGCGAATGAGATGGTTTTCAAATTTTTGTAAGTAGTGAGGATAGCCGTGTCATCTGCGTACATGTTAATGTTAGTAAGGGAGTAATTCGGGATATCATTAATGTACAAATTGAACAGAATGGGGCCTAGGAGGGAACCTTGAGGACACCCTGTAGATATATTATGAGGGTTAGAGAGAGTTTCGTTGATTCTCATTTTAAAGGAGCGGTTAATAAGGTAAGAGTGAATAAGATGAATGAGAGGGGAGGGAAATCATTGGTTAATAGCTTAAAAGTGAGGCCGTAAATCCAAACACGGTCGAACGCTTTCTGTATGTCCAGAAAAACGACCCCGTGCTTTTCTTTTTCTGGAAACCTTCAGAGATATTTTCGGTTAGTCGGAGGAGGGGGTGTACAGTTGAGAGTTTGTTAGTAAATCCATATTGGTTAGAGTTAAGGAGGTTATTATCATAGATGAAGGTTTTAAGTCTGTTAAGGATGATAGACTCACTTAATTTACTTAGCGTGGAGAGGAGAGATATGGGTCTATAACTATTTGGTAGGTTAGCTTTTTTACCGGGCTTTTGAACGGGAAAAATAATAGCTTCTTTCCAGTTATTTGGAAAATGGTTAAGTTTTAGTATTTTGTTAATTAGAATGGTTAGGATTAGAATGAGTTTGATGGGAAAGTTTTTGAGCATTTTATTAGTAATTCCGTCCTTGCCGGGAGCCTTTTTTGAGTTAACGTGCTTAATGTAAACAATAATTTCGTCCGGCAAGGCCGGCTCGAGGTGGGAAGAGGGAGGGGAGGAGAGGAAGTCATTTACGGTGGAGATGATTTCTTCATCATTATCATTAAAATCATCGTTAGTATGGTTATTCTCGATAAAATTATTTTTAATGGTATTAGCAAGTAGGTTAGCTTTTTGCATATCAGTGACGGCCATCCCCGAAGAGCAGTTAAGTGGAGGAATTTTATGACGTTTATTCTTGAGAAATCTTTGCGCCTCCCAGAGGCTACCGTCTTGCGTATTTAATGCTTCTAACCTATTTTTCCAGGACTCATTGTTGTAGTTTTTAAGTTCCTTTTTAAGCTTACTTTGAGTTCTATTGTAATACGTTTTAAAAATCAGATTTAGAGTTTGATGATATTGCTTACGAAACCTATTTTTCTGCTTGATTAGATCGTTGATGTGCGTCGGGGTGAAGTTACGATGGATGTTTCCTATTGGCTGAGAGGCGTGGCTGTGTGAGTCTAGGACCGCCTCAGTGAACTCTGAAATTTTTATTTCTAGATCATCAAGGGTATTAATATTATTGAGGTAGAAATTAAGGAGAGAAAGGTTTTTATTTAAATTATTCTTAAAATCTTTCCAGTTGGTAGAGACTGCTCTTGGATTAGAAGATCCTGTTTGAAGTTTAAAGTTAAAAGTTAGAAAGACAGGGTTATGATCGGAGAACAGGTCGTGAACAGATTTAATAGTGAAGGGATAGAAGTTTCTGATTAAAGCGAAATCAATGGTGTTAGCAGAGTTATGGCCAAATCTAGTAGGAGAGTCGGGAAAAGCTATATTGAGATCTAAGATTTTAGCAAAGTTAAAGAGACGAATACCTCTACTAGAGTTGATCCTACAGTGCCAGGCTCTGTGGGTAGCATTAAAGTCACCGAATATGATGCAGTTGCTACTGGTCTGAAAAAGGTTTTCTAAATCGATAGTAAAGGTATATTCGTCAGAGGAAGGAGGTACGTAAACGGAAACTATGGAGATGGGGTTAGGAGGTGTTAGAATAATGTTAGTAGCCTCAATGGCTTGGAGGGGGGGGGGGAGACAGTAGTGTTTGAGAGACTTTTTGACGAGGATCAGAGTTCCCCCGGCGGCCTGTCCGTCTGTGATACGATCATCTCTATAACAACAATAGTTGGCAATATTAAAGTTATTCGTTGGTTTCAAGTGGGTTTCTTGAATAAGAAAAAGGTCGGGGGAGTGCTTCTCTATAAAAATTCGCAATTCCATGTTGCGTCTTAGCAGACCGTTTGCGTTCCATGAACACAAACTGAGACCTACGGGGAGTTGATTAAACATTATTATTATTGCAGGAAGCCTCTATTAAGGCGTACATCTGATTGGGGTTATTGCTCGCGTTTTGAACTTGGTTGTAATTATTCATTAGGTTTGGGGTACTGCACATTGCCTGGGTGAACTGAGATAATTTAATTTAACATTGCATGGTCATTTGTAGGGTTGTTTGTAAATTAAAATTATTTCCATTATTAAGGAAGTTATTGTTAAAGTTGTTTCCAGGCATATTGTAATTTTGGATATTCATATTATTGGGGGGAGAGTTTTTGCTGGTCTCAGTTTGTGCTGAAAATCCAGATTTTGGTAGTGCCATCTGTTGTTTGTTTTTGGAGTTAGAGGTACCGGCAGCTGCTTGAGCGTAAGATATGTTGGGACGAATTAAGCTATTATAAATGTTAGTATAGGAGTTTCTATTACTTTTGGGGAGCGCCCTTAGGAGGCCTAAGGAAGCAGGGGCATCCTTTCCAGTTGGCCATGTGGTAATATATTTGGCAGTTTATGCAGTACGCGGTCTCTAGCCTTTGCTTTATGGGGCAATCTCTGGTTATGTGGGCTTCGCCACATTTTAGGCAACGAGGGGTCATGTGGCAGTTTTCTGCACTGTGATGGAATGTGTTACATGTGTAACATTGCGTTACACCTCTTCCATCATATCCTTCCACTCTTAAGCTCAAATAGTTTAGGGTTTTCAGGTCGAAAATTTTTGCATTGGTGAAGTTTCTGGGGAGGGTTATCAGATATACCGGGAGAGCTTGTTTAGTCCTTCGGCCGATGAGTTGATTCACCTTCTCAGGCGAAAAACCTAGTTCTTCAAGGTCGGCTTTGATTTCCTCAGTTTTCGTGATTTTAGGCAAGCCTTTTATCACTACTTTGATAGGCCTTTCAGTTTTCGATTTTATGACATAAAATTGATAGTTAAGGGTTTTTAGCAGCTTAACTAAATTATGGTGTTGATCAAAATCATCTGGATATAACTTAAGTCGCCAGTCAGGCGCATTCTGAGCTTGGGATAGTGGGCAGTTAAGGTTTTTAAGTGGCTCCTGCAGGTATCAGTAATTTTAAGCATTACAGGATGTGGCAGAGGGTTCGGTGGCTGTGCCGCATTAGGGCTTGTTGTGGCGGGGCCAGTGGCCAATGGCGGCGTGGGGAAGCGAGGGGCAGTAGGCTTAGGCGCACCGGAATCTGGACTTTCTTGCGGGCAGTTAGCGAGCGCCGAATATTTATTCGGAGAGATTTGCAAACTACAAGTTGATGGTTGATCAAAAAGGGATATTTTGGTGGTCTTCCTGGGAAGTTGCAATTCATCAGAATCTTTACGTTTGGAGTTAGTTTTAATGGAAGAAACCTTTGCCAAATTTTTTGGGGGTAGTAAATGGGCTTGTAGTAGGGGGTAAGTCATGAAATGGGCAGCCAGGGGTAGTACAAGAGGGAAAGGAGTCAAAGTCACTCACCGCTAGTTGCATGGAGTTTTCTATGTCTTGTAGTTCCATCAATGCGTTCTGATAGAAGTGGTCTTCCTCGTAGTCTGGGTACTTCTTGAGATCCTCTACGATGGCAAGCTTGTACGATTGGATGCGTATCATTCGCTCTATCTGTGACTTGGCGTATGCTTGCTGTTCACATGTGAATCGCTGAATAGGAGAAGTCGGTGACTTGATGGGAGATTGTTCCATGTCCGAGAGATTTTGTCCAGAGGCCATTCCGAGTCGTGATCAAGAGGAGAGAGGGGGAGAGTAAGTGTCTACTCTAACTATGAGCCCTTAAAAGGGCTGTAGATAACAGATGCACTAATAGCTGGAAGGGTAGGGACGGGTGTCGCCGAGGCGAATCCGGTCGATTCCGTTGAGCTGTCGGTGTGAGGCGATCTATAGAAGAGGTCACCTCACTGGTCAGTGTCAGGAGTAGTTCTTCTCTATTTTCGACCCTCTTTCTTGTCATTCAATTCATTCTTTCTTTCTCTTCCCGTCTAGACCACAGATATTAAAACAAATGTTTGGCGCAGTATAGCCGAAAAACCCCAAAATCACTCACTCACTCACTCATGATTAAGGCATCAAGAGTGAAATGTATTGGCTAATGGGTTAATGATGAATGATTTCCATATATTATAGAAGACATTAATTTCATTAATTTTCTTTTTTTTTAAAAAAAAGATAAAATATGCTTTTACAACAATATTCCAAGCCCCATAGTAAATTTAGATCTGTGTCATAAACCAAAGGAAAGGCTTTGATTTGAAGGAAAGGTTTTTCTTATTGGTGTTTCTAGCGTAAGCTTAAAAGCTCTGTACTCCTTCAGAAATATAACTCCATTTTTATAAGATATACAGCAAGGGAAAAAGAAAATTATGATACATTGAAGAAGCTAATGCTTGTGAAGTATGGCGATTTTAAGTAGAAAACTCGTGCTAACTTCAAATTCATTTCTGTTCTTTAGGATACAACAAGTTATACAAAATACTAATGTTTTATAAGAGAAAAGGCAAGTCTGCAAAAGATAAACATTATTGTGTACAAAAGTGGCCTTTTCGGTAATCTCTGGAGCCTAGCGCTAAAAATGTAGCTAACCAACTTGTAGTAGCACTAAAGGATATATTTTCCCACCACTCCACATCAAGATGGAATTGATAAAAAATTTCGTGAAAGCATTAGATCGGGACGGCAAGATATATGTGTTCCTAAAACACTTATCTGTCAAAAACGGATTCTAAAATAAAAGATGTATGGATAGGTTCAGACATTTGGAAAATTATAAGAAAAATAATCATTAGAAACTGATTATGTGAAGGCAGAAAAATTCATGGTTTTCATTTAAAGACATTATGGAAAATTTTCTTTGGAATAACAAAGCTACAAATTGCAAAAGTGTATTCAAAATATTGCAAAATATATTTAAAACTTAGGCAGTCACATTGTCATTAAAATGTGACTTCTCTCACTTTCATCTTGTTTTCCCAGAAAACATGGGAGCAATGAGCATGGAGAACAATTTATTTGATAGGTTTGTACTATAAAGTTTTGTTACCGCCTGCTGACTCCTAGGGGTTCATCAAAAGACAAGATACCGAACAATATAAACTCAGAAAAATAAATTATGTACTAAAATTAATATACTTAAAATGTGTTCCATTGTGTGCAGTGCTCTCCAAAAGTGGGTACACAAAGGAAATAGGCTCATGACATGCATTTGTATCAAATGATGAATTTTGTATAATTTTTTTCATTTTAAAGGCCTATGATTAAAAAAGTTTGGAAACTCTCATTCTATTGTGCAAAATAGATAAAAATATACAGCATGTCAATTTAATATTGCATTGTTTTTTTATTTCTTAATTTGTATTTTAGCTCAAAGCTGATATTATAGTTAATCAAAAATCCACATATTCTCCAACAAAAAAAATCAACTATAAATTTCTACTACTTTTAAGTACTTAAAAGTATTTCCAAATGAAATCGTTTTAAATTTAAGAAAAATTTGATTAGTAAATTTTGTTTATCCGCATTATTCCGTATGAATGAACGTAACGTAACATTATTAAAAAAATGCAAAGGCTACTGGTGAAGGATCGCATACCTTGAAATTTCAATCAAGTAACGAGTACAACACCTGAGATGGCACATCACTCTCTAAGCTTCCCCACAATGCCAAAGTGAGTACTTTGAGCTTCATCAAATTTAACAATTAGCCCACCTAAACGGCGAGTCTTAAGTGGCATCAGAACTTGAACCCATAATTTGACAAAAACAACACAAGCCACCAGTTCACAACTATGAACACGCCGCGTGCACGGTCCCATAGAAAATGACATAATCTGGTATTTAGTATGAATATGATTCATTCTAGTAAACGGTTTCAATGAAGTAAATTTTTATCTTGACAATGTTACTGAAAGAACATAGTACATCACACATAAAATTTAATGTCCAAACACAAAACATACCTCTAGGACTTGTATTCTTGTCCAAAATAAGTTGTCCATGTCTTAAGTAATTAAGGATAGGCTCAAAATAAACCGGACTGCGGTCAATAAGAAAAGCACCGTACTTATCCACAGAGCTTGGACACAAAAGAGCACTATCTTCAGAAGCAATCATACATGCTAACATAGAATTGGGTTCTTTTGTAGTTAAAGTACTCCTATAAATAAATGAATAAGTGTGTAAAATTTAAAAATAAATCAGTAACTCAAGAACTAAGCACGATATCAATAGTGAGTTTGAGGGACAGAATAGGAATGATAGCTATGTTTATAATCTTAACAGAGTATCAGTTCTGAGACATCTCAAATACTTTTATTCACTTAGGCCCCGTTTACATGCAAAATCGCGAATTCCCGGCAAATTGGGGTTGGAGAGAAAAGCCAGCTTTTTGCCGGTATTGTTTTTCAGCTTTTATATGAGAATCTGGTGATTGGTTGATAGATTTACGTGACTATACAGAATAATCATGGAAACACCCAGAATGCTGAGTGTGATTATCATCCAGAATCTTCCCTATTGCTTAATTCAGAAGCCATATTGGTTCAAATATTTTGTTTTGTTTTTTGCAATGGATGACCAGACAAAATTAATAATTTACAATCAGATCCTGTACTCACAAATATGTATTTTTTTTCTGTTGTGCTAAAAAATGCAGAAAAGTAAAAAAATTTGATAATAAATTTTCAAAATTAAAATTTGATTTATTTATAATAATTATTTATTATGGTGCTAAAAATGGTAAATTCAATGTTCCTCTAAAATTTGTTTGTGTGTTACATTTAGATTTAATACATTGGAATGATTTTATACAAGATTTTTTTTTTTTGCAAACATATTTTGAACTTATTAGATATTGCCAAAAAAAAAAGAAATTTGTTTATTTCTCATTCTAATTTCTTACTTTGGTTACACAAAGAGATTAGATTTAAAACGTATGACAGTAAAATTTTAAATTTATTTATCATAATGATAAAAATTATAACTTAAACTTAAGAAAAACTAATTATGCAGTAACATAGAAAATTTAATTCATTGGAATATTTTTATATAAAGTTACAAATATTGTCAAAAAATAAATAAAATCCCTACATTTAATCTACATTCATGTTTATTACTTTTCTTGTATACAAAGACATGCATGTATAAAACTTTTGATTATAAAATTTTAAATGTATGATTTATTTATTATGAATATAAAAATGGCTATTTCAATGTTACTGTTTAATTTGAGTGTAAATTTTTCATCCCTTGGAACACTTTGATGTACTATTAAAGATATTTTCCACACTTATTATGTATTGTCAAATTATATAAATAAAATATCGATTTTTTTTTTTTTTTGCATTCTTGTTTCCTTTTCTTAATTTATTTTTAACTTTAAATTTCACTTTTAATATCCGCTTTTTAATTTCTTCTGTCGTCTAATGAGCAGATTCTACAAATATGCTTGAACAAATGAATCTCGTTCACAATACATCATGGGAAAATTAGAAAAAGAAATAGTTTTTTTACCCCCATTGGCCCTGCTCCAAAGCGGGTACGAATCGGTAAAAAAATTTTTTTTCGAATCGGTAAAATGCCGGCTCGTCGTGTAAACTGGTCTTGAGAGGATTAATATCGATATTTTGCTGGATATTTTCGTCCATGTGAACGGGGCTTTAAAGTAACTTTACTACAGTGATGGAAAATGAAATGCATTAATGGAAATGCTAATTTATTTAGAATGAATACAGAAATAAGAAGACAAATATGAGAGATTTCTTAGAGATTTATTTGATGAAAATGTAGAAATCAAATATTAGAAAATAAAAATTTAAAAAAACATGTACAAAAACTATTACAGAATAAATAGCAATTAATGTGCAGACAAATAAACAAAATAAAATGTCCTTCAAAACTATCATAGTGAAAACACAGCAAATATAAATTAATTTACACACACTATTTGATTGAAATACTTTAATTTTTCATTTTGTGATTAAAAAAAACTACTCAAAGTTCCAGTTTTTTCAAATTGTTTGAAATTAAATACATAATTCCTTAGAAATGGATAGCAGTATAAAAGAGACAATTTATAAATCTCATTATAAATTGCCTCAGATACAGAAGGAAAACATTAAATATACTTTTACAATAATAAAATTATCATTGAAATGTTAAATGTAGGTTTGCACAGCCTCTTAACTTTTCTTTTTTTAAAAAAGATACTTTTCAGACAAACATCACCAAGTGAAAATAAAAACACAAAACATATAATAAAGAGGAGATTTCATACCAATTTTAAATGGTTTGCTCCCTTTTGCACAAACGGTTATATATAATCGCATATTTACACATATCCAGTTATGACCATCAATTACAAAAATGAACTAGAAAATCGGTTTAGAGAGATGCCTTGTTTAGAATAAATGATTATAAATTTGTTGTATATATATTTAGCTAAATTTGCAATTAAGTTATTTATGATAATTTATTTGTAGTCATAAGTATTAAAAAAAATAATTTATAGTAAATTCAAAACAATATGTAAATTAAAAACAAGAAATTTACATAATATAAATATAACTGTGAATGCAGATATATATGTTTCATAATGTAGCCCTGTCCAGTTTAAATTCTAAAGTTAGTGACACCGACAGGTCCAGGCAGGTAGCAAAGAATGGGACTTTCCATTAAAGATGTCTTCGCCAAATGTACGAGAACCTGAACTAAACAGGAACATTTTCATACAAAAATTCCTTAATTTTCATGAAAATTTGCAACATTGTAATTCATATATTAGTTAAGAATATAATTTTTAAAATCATCAAAGGGATTAGCAAAGTTTTTCTTCATACAAAATAGAAAAAAAAGAAAGTTTTTTTCCCTTTAAAAAAATTACAGACGCACCTGGTAGTTGCAAAATGTCTGCCACCAACATTTAAAAGTAACCAATCAGGATTTGGGAATGATGTACCAGGTACAGTAGCATAAGCCAGTTCATGCCTTAAGGGCATCTTTTGATTTGTAGCTCTAAGTGTGGATGATTGGCTGACATCTGTAAAATATTACATATTGTTAAAAATATTTAAAAACTGAAAGGAATTATAAAATAAACCAAATAGTTACACATTTTATGAACTACAATAAATAAATAACCCTTTACACATTTGTAAACATCAAGTGTAGTAATTCAGAAATTATATTTTAAACCTTTATATTTTATTTATGATTTTTTTTATATATTTCTTAAATTTTCCCGATTATACTTTTCATTATATGTAAAATAATAGCATTGAGAGTAAAATAAAAAATTGTATAATAAGGTTCAAAAATAATTCCAAAAGAACATAATACAGAAGAGGAAATATAATTCAAACTAAATATATATTTATCATAAAACACGAAATATATGATGTAAAAAGTAACTTATTTTAATATAACTTTTTATAATAACTTATTTTTTTAAATCTCAATTATCTCTCTTGCTCACTTTCTTCACTTAAAACTCTCTATTACTCGACACTGTTAGCTTTGTTGAAGAGTTAAATCAATGCATTTAGAAAGAAAACACACTGTATTGCTTCTCCAACAAAACAACTGTTAAGAATAAGACAATTTTTTAAAAATTGTAAATCAAAAACAGTCCAGATTTTCAAATAGTTTTTGTAAGATGCTTACGAAAAATACTTCAAGACCAAAATTCAAATACATTTACTCAAATTTGCATTAACACATATTTGAAATACAGTTTTTAAAATTATATATATATATATATATATAACTCCTCTCTTCCATAAAAAATTCCAATACCTTTTAATAAATTGTTAGATTCACTCTCTCTTCGGTATGAATTACAACAAACATTCAAACTAATAATGAGCCTTAAATTATAGAAAGTCTCTACACTTATTTTTTGCCACAAATTATTTTTGCTTGAAGATAGTGCCAGTAGTCATCTACAAGTGTTATACAAAGAATAAACAAAAGGCTCTTTTTAAAATTTGGAATTGTTTTTCCAGGTCCAAGAATCCATCGAAAGCCTTTTTCTTTGAACGGCCAGTTGGGTTGCAATAGTAATTGATAGCCATAGAGGTAACTCAAAAAAATTCTTTTTGTTATTTCAATCATTTCCGTTTTGTATTTTTTTTTATGTTGCCTAATAAATTAGACTTTCAAACTTTTTGTCCTCCATGTTGTAGCATTTTGGATGGCCAGTAATGCTTTATTTCTTGATTTCATCTATATGTCTTACAGATTCGAATTCGAAGAACTTTTTACGTGCGTATATGAATCCTCTTAAATCTTTGAAACCTATTATCGACATTACGAGCTCAATGAATCTTAGCTTTTAACTATGTAATACAAAATCACCTAATAGAAAAAAATTTAATGAGAGATAGTCATTCCATAAGCTCACATATTTTTAAGATTTAATTTAATTACTGCATAAGTGATTTAGAATGTACTAGTTCTACAGAAATAACCTCAAATCATTATACATCATTTAGACTTTAAAAATCACTCTATAAGGGTGCAATTCTTCAAACGTTTTTCTCCCTTAGACCATCAACTAACAAAACTATAGGATGGAAATAAGTAAATTTACAATCTTTGGATCATTTGACCTTTTTCTAATAACTGTTCCTTGGAAATTTTCAAGTCTCTTTTGGAATTCTCACTAACTAGAAGTTTTCTAGGAGCGACAGAACTGTTCAACCCAGGCCATCGAACTGTAATCTTTTTGGTTTCGATTCAACTAAAAAAAAACGATTCAGTTCCAGTTTTCGTTCAGCCAAAAATAACGGTTTTCGGTTCAGTTTCAAATGAATAATTTTATTTTATGTATATTCTTACTTAAACTAAAAATATAATGCTATCACAAATTTTAAAAAAAAATGAAATTTATAAAAATTTAGAAGATTTTATTCTTTTTTTTTAATTGGTACACTATGTGAATTGATACAATTAACCAGCATGTACGATACGAGCGGTGAGCAGAGAATGGAGAGCATTCGTTTTGTTATTCATTATCAAAATCACATTTGATAGTTAGCTTCAAGATTCTGGTTAGTCTATTTCAATGGTCTTCAAACTTTTTCAACTCATGGAACCCCTAGAGATAGAAGGTATTTTTGTGGTACCCCTAGAAGTATAAAGTATTTTTGTGGAATCCTATATTCCACACACATACTCAGAAAGAACATATCTTAAAATAATATTTCAAGTATATCACATGTTATAAGGTATATGTAAAGACAATTTTAAAAAAGTGTTGCATTTATTATTACAAATACTTTAAGCTACTTTTAATATAATATATCATTAATAGTATTAACCTATAATCCAAGTGTCACCTACCCTTGCATTATGTTTAGTAACTAGGATATGTGCTTGCATTTTTTCACACAAACTGTTGAAGTCTAGGTCTATTGAAAATCACAGTAATCACATCACATATTCTAAATTTCATTCGTTTCTATACTAAGCTTTTGTAGCCACTCATGTTGAGAAGCATTTTTCACTTAGTATATACATTGTTCTGAATGTCATTAATATGTTTATAACTGTGTGAGAAATACTGTATATTTTGCATAAGAGCAGGAGAATTTGCAATATAAATTTAGGCTCAGTTCTTGCTTAAATTTAGATTTATAACATAGATTCTGTTGATATGTTGTGTTTTTCCACAAATATAAAAGGTGCATTTTCCATTAGAAAACTATTTAGTTTTGCAAGACATTTTATTAATAAGTATAAAATTATCTTGTCGAACTCAGGAGAGTAAACAATAAAATATTTACGATCAAGTAATATATAGATATATATATAAAGATAAAACGTTTTAATATTCCCTTACTATATAACAAAAAAGGCTTAAAAAGTATTGCAAAATATAGTTATGTATGAATAAAAATTTCAGTTTCTTAATAGCAGGGATGAGCTTTAAATTCTTGTGGGAATACAAACATTTAAAAGAACATGAATCCATTTTGCATATACAAGTTTCTTTTCGATTTTTTTTAATGTGACTCGTGGAACCCCAGGGTTCTGTGGAACACGGTTTGAGGACCACTGGTCTATTCAAACAATCTATAAAAACATCCGTGAATGATAGCATGTTAAGATCCGAAGAACATAACTCAGACTGATATTTGTCTTAAAAAATCATCTGTATTTCTAGCTCATTAAGCTGAATTAAAAACCTACCTTCTAGAAGTAGTTTCATGCGAAACTGAAACAGAAAAGTACCAGGGAACTTCAAAACAAGAAATCGAAAAGCAATGCACATGTAATAATGATAATTATATGGTTGGCACTAAATTAGAAAATATTGATAAGTTTTGATTGCAGTAACAAAATGACTGCAGATATATCGAACCGAAATAAACTGATACTTTTTTCGGTTCAGTTCTGGTTTTTGTTCCGACCAAAATAACGTTTTTTTTTTCGGTTTTCTGTTCAGTTCCGGTTCCAAGCCCTGGTTTAAGATCCATTTTTTAGAGCTTTTGTGTCATTGAGCCACTGAAAATGGATTTGCTTTTTTTAATGATATTGTTTATAAATCCTAGGTTTTAACGCCTAAATGCTACTAATTATAAGTAGTAATCTTCGTTGAAAACTATTTAGGCTCCCTTCACACCAAACGAATCCGAGTCTGTCGCGATCAATCCAACTCACAGCGATTCTGAATGAAACAAGATTTCTCTTCCCACCGCCAATACGGGTCAATCATTCTTCTCAATCAGTTGCTGTCGAACATAGATACTGTTTTGATAAATACTTAATTTTTCGTAGGAGGAAAAGGAGCAATCAAAAGAAAAATAGGTTATGGATCCACGAGATCAATAGAAAAAGGTCAGAATTTGGTATTTTTCCTCATCTGCATCCAGACCTTAGGAAAGATGAAAGGAAATTCTACAGTTTTTTCAAAATGAATAAGGAACTGTTTTTCCATTCTGTTGGATCTGATGGGACTATAAATATCGAAACGGAACACAAATTATAGAAAGTCTATAACAGAAGAAGAAGGACTTTCAATTTGCCTCTGGTAAATGTAAATTTTTTAGTGATCTTCTTTTAATTACCTTTCTAATGACTAATTACTTTTTTATATCAGAAGTTTAATGTTCCTATTAATTACACAATTGTATTCTTATTCATTTATTTTCAAAATGAAATGCATGAAACAAAGAATATAAGCATGGCTTTATTTTATACATTTTCCCTGTTAGTATCAAGTGTAATTATAGTCTGACAAAAGTAACAAATTAAAAATATGTATTTCAATTATATGAAAATAGAATTACTTTTAAAAATAACATATCTAATGTTTTAAAAAGGTATTTCCCATTAAATGTAGCATATAACAACTATTTTTTTAAAAAAATAGTTTTGCTCTTGTTTTTTTAATACATTAATTAATTAAAAATGCTACTCCTCACATACTTGCCAATTATTTTTTTTTGTTTTAACCAATATGAAACAAAATTTGGAATCCAAAACTTTAAAAAAAACTAAGTTAACATGGTATTGGTGTTATTGTATTTTTCCATTCTCATAAATATTTAATTTTTTTCTCTTCCAAAATTAAACAAATTCTTATGAAATTGATCTCAGAAGTTATTTCAAACATCCTTCAGAAAATTATATACCTCCCCCCACATTTCATTAAAATATTATTAAATGAAGAACAAAGTTTTTAAGCTGAATAAAATAATATATAGAAACTTTATAATAAAATCCCTAATAATATATATAAAACAAAAATCAACACTTTTTATTCAAATCAATTTTTTTAAAGCAACTCAAACATTTTAAATTTAAAATCTAGATTGTCTGCAGGAGTTAACGTTTTCCTATATGGTAGCATACTTAGCAAATACATCCTATCTGGATCGGTATCATTAACCCTCGATGAATTAATTTTTTTAATTCATTCAAATATTATCTATCGATGTCATCGGCGTTTTCAGGAGTTAGCTCTTTCCTTTTAAAGCTCATCTTGGGAGTTTTCAACTCCTTTTCAATATTACTTGAATCATCCAAACTCCATGGAACATCAGGAGTATTTTCTTCTAACATCACGTTTTCTGCCGTCATCTCATGCATGTTTCCCGCACGATCCACATAAAACAATAATTCTTGTGGCTCAAATGCAACATTGCCAGAAGTACTCCTGGATTCCAAGCCTGGATCTAGAAATGACGTTTCATAATAGGGCCTTGTTGCTTTTGGCTTTGCCCCAGATCCCTCCCCCAGACAGTTTATTTTTTTCACTTCTCTTTGTCCTCATGTAATTCGATCGCAACTGATGCTAATTTTCCTTCAGTTGCTCTCCTGCAGAGAAAATGTATAATTAAAAAATGTCATGTCAGTAAAAAAAAGATTAACAAAATCTTAGATAATTTGATCATCAACAAATTTAACAGAATAAAAAAAATCTTTATAGACTGATTATATACTATTGTTATTCATACATGTTTTTCCTTTATTTACAGATATCTCACATCACAGGCCATTCATTCACAGCTTTAACTCTTTATTATCGTGTGGGACTGTCGACTATCCATGAAATAGTCAGAGAAACAACCCAAGCATTATGGAATGCTCTACAACCATGCATTACGGCAGTTCCTAGTCCAGATGAATGGTCAAAAATAGCCCAGGAGTACAACAACAAATGAGACATACCACACTGCATTGACAGCATAAATGGGAAACACTGTCACATACAGCATCCACCCAATGCTGGATCTCTTTTTTATAATTACTAAGATTTCCATTTGATTGTGTTGCTTTGCTGTTGCTAACGCGTGCTTCACCATGACAGAAGTGGGTGCTTATGGGAAGGAAAACGATAATTCCATATTCACCCAATCTGAAATGTGAAAAGCATATAATGCACAGCAACTGAATATATTGCAAGGGGAATTTTCATTGCCTTATTCTGCACACAGAACAGAAATGTACATAGTAGGTGATGAAGCATTTTAACTTTAAAAGAATTAAATGTAACTGTTTCTCAGTAGAAATTTATATTTGGCAAGAGGAATTTCAATTTTATGCTCTCTCGCGCTCGAAAGTCAGTCGAATGTGCCTTTTGGGTTTGGGCCAAAAAATTTTAAATTTTGAAACTAGCCAGTACCTTGCATTTACCTCTCAAAAAGGATCAAATGAGGCAATGCATGTAAAGCGCATCTTACTAACTAACCATTGTTCAGTGGTAGAATGCTCTAACTACAAATAAATTCTACTAAACTAAATTGATGACCAGCCAGATAGTTTTTATGCTTTTAATGACATCTATATACATATTTACAAGTTTAGTGAGTTCTGCCTATTAATTCTAAATACTATCAACTACTAGAAAACGAAGCAAACATCATCCTAGCAAAACTAGGTCAGAACTGACTCGGAAGCAAAACAAAACACATTTTACACATACAGAAAAAGTGGGAGCGCCATCTATAGGGCTTTTCGCCACAGCATGTATGAAGCATACTGAAAGATTATTTTTTGGCCTCTGGAGGGTTTTCAGCATGACAAAACCAAATTAAATTTTAATAAAGGATTCTTACATATTATTTGGGTTATGTCTAATTTTTATTCAAACAAAGAAATGTTATTTCTTTTAGTTTTATAGTAAAACATCATACAATTGCTTTCAATTTTTTCATACCTTCCTAGTTTTAATGAAATGGTACCATTTTTTTTTTTTTTGTTTTGGTAACTGAAAATAGTCATTATTTTGATAAACGAATTTTAATATTCCTAAAAAATGTGATTAAATTATGGAATTTTGTTTAATAATGTAGCTTTTCAAATTATTTGTATATATACGGTTGACTCTCCATAATTGGAAGTTGAAGGGACCAATGAAAAACTTCGAATTATCGAGAGTTCGAATTATTAAAAAGGTAGGGAAAAACTCCCTAAATACACGAAGAGAAATTTTTTCTAACATTTAAATTTGAAACTATGTAATAAAACAAGAATTGTACATATGTATAAAATTGCTTTAAAGTATTTTTAAGAAGTGCATATTATACATATAAATATTCAGAAATTTAAAGTCCTGCATTAAAAGTATTAAATTTTTATATATTTTAAACATTATGTATGTATTAAAAACAACCATTAAAAGAATACATACTGTACTTAATTTTTTTTCACGAAAAAATCTGTTATCTTTTTGTTTTATGGCATTCAATCTAACTTTGTAAGTAGATTTTTCTAGAATAAATGAAGCATGAAAAACGTCTGCATCAACATGATTTTGAAGTAAAAAGTTGCGTAGTTTGTTTAGCGACACTTCAGTTTCTATCAGAATTATTGGAGATGATGGTCATCAAAGGGGCTATGTTACAGGGGAGACAAGCAGAGACAATACAACACAAAACATGTAAGGCCCAGCCTGTTTGCTACAGGACTCTACTTGATCGTGAGTGTTTGAATTATCAAGAATTTTATTAGATCTCTTTGAATTATCCGATGTTGTATTCTGGTCAGCCACAGATTTTACTTCAAAATATTGAGTGTACCAAAATATACTGTTTCAGTTCAAAATATCAAGAGTTTTCATACACTTCAAATTAGCAAGAGTCGACTGTATATACTTATTGATTTACCTAAAATTTTAAAAATGGTTTTGTGCTTCAGAACAATCATTTTGTTTTACAGGAAAAATACATAAAATAATACTTAAGATTAAAACATACAATGCTCGTTTGACTTCAAATTTTATAATAATTGTAATTTTTTTCATATTTTAATATGTGTTTACAGCAAAAAAAGATACAAAAATATGCAAGAAATAAAATAAGCTTAGTTCCACAATACAAACAAATGCTTAAAAAATAATTAAATAGGAAATATTTAAAGCTGTTTTAGCTTTGAAGTCTTAAAACTGTAATTTGAAATTTTTCATATTTTAATATGTACCTACTGCTGAAAAAACATCAAAATATAAAAAATATTAGATCAAATTATGTAAAATAATACATATTATTTTGTACAAATTTTCGAGAAATTGTTTTGATAGTTTTAAAAAAAACTGTGCCAAATGACAACAAAACACATTTTTCGAAAATGAACTGTTTCGAGAAAAACTTGGGATAATTTTTGTAGTTGGCATGGGTATATTTTTAGACATATCTTTGTAGATATGTCTAAAAATATACCCTTGCATATACAATAGATATTTTTCAGGAAGTTTGTTTGACTTGGGTTAAGTTTGAACATAAATAAAAACATTTATAACAACAGAACATCGAATTTTTTTAATAATAAAATTGTAAATTAAAAAACAATGAAAAAATATAAGCTTACCTGGCATGTTTATTTCCTCTCCGATTTTCTTCCATTTTTTTTACATGAAACTACAATTGCTGTGATTTCTATCACTAGCATCGCAAATTGCATTATTTTCTCATACTTTGTTGACGAGTATTTCCACATTCGTTGTGTGTGACTGCTGTTCCATGATCCGTTGAAAATCTGACCTATCAAATCACACATGAAGGAGAATGATGGCAGATTGGACCCGTTTTGGCTGGTGTGAAGGCCGGAAGTGAATCTTGGCTTACTTGAGCAAAAAATTACGAAGCTGAATCCTGGTCGATCAGATAAAATTGATTGTGAATGACTCGGGCTCATTTCGTGTGAAGGAAGCCTTAGAATTGATTTTCGATCATCCATTTTTAAGTTGTCAGTTTAATGAATTATTTTAAGGATTTTTAATAGTACACTAAATAAGTCATAAGGAAATGTTCTGATTTCAATAACATCCTTACAAGACTTCTGTCCTTGGAGCAGACTAACCATTTGGTTCTTAGTATTATGAAACATCTTGACTGCAACCACATACACCTTCATAAGAAAGGATTTCTTTCATATGAGTTAATCATGAAATTAGTTGTTCATAGCATTTGCAGTTTATGAATTAACATTATGTATTGAGACTTTTTTAAAACAATCATTCCTTACTATAAACAGAATGTGCATGTTTAAATACACATATTTCTTATTGTTGTTATGAAAGTGTATATTCAGTATGAAAATGCATTATACTAATTTGTAAAGTTGATGCCTGAATTGTACATTAGTCACCGGGAAGTATAAATTACCCGATACAAATCCAGTTCTGATATAAAAGAGTAGCTTTATTCATGCATGTTCATTGCACCAAATTCGATATATGTGTGCAATGCAACTTAACAAATATGAAAAAACAACTGTTCTAAGGTAATTTTAATTTCTGTGAGTTTGATTATTCCATTTATATTTTATGCATTTGATTCCATTTTGTATGAGTTTCATTCAAAGAGTTTATTTTAATTAAAGTGAAATCATTACATACTTCTATTTCAGAAACTTTAGTATTAACCTAATTATATACACAGACTTTAAAGCATAAAAAGATTTTGTGTATATAGGCAAATCTTTTCTTTCATATTATTTCAGTAACAGTACAGATTATCTTTCTGCAGATGAAAGAATACAGAATGTAATTTATCTTTAATGCAAAAATAAAAACAAAAAGTTAAACTTAAGAGTAGATTTGATGTATTAAAGATACAAGAGATGCCTGAAATACATTTAGTATTTATTCATACAATGAACCAAAGAGGGGGGGGGAATAACACTAATCAGAAAATTGTCTAAAAATGTGATTCAAAATATAAGGCAGGGAGGGACTTAAGCTGTCACTAATGGGGTTCCATGAGGCATACCAAGGGGTACCACAAGTCAAAAAAATCAAAAAGAGAATTATAAATCTAATCACAATCATTTGTAAAATAATTGCATTTGGGGAAATAAAATTAATACAAAAATTTCAGTATGTAAAACAAGGCACAAATAATTAGATTATTATACAGAAAGCATTAATGTCAATCAACCAATTGCATGTGGAACATTGATAATAATGAAAAATAAATATCAGATTTTTAGAAATTTTTATTTTGATTCAAGAATTTGGTTCTATTCACTTGGCAAAATGTTTTTGTTGATAATGTATATGTGTAAGGGGCTTTAGTTTAAAATAATCTAGTTTGGTTTCAACCAGAGAATGAATTAAATGCTAGTAATCACCATAATCCCTGAATTTTATTTAATATGGTATCATCCAAACATATATAAACTCAAACATTATAAAAAGTAGGAATAAATTTTTTAAACATCTGAAAGATAATTCATATATAAATAACACAGTTTTTAACACACATTCAAGAAGTAAGCAATTAAAAAAAGAAGAAAACAAGAGTCCAACATTACATATTAAAAATTTACTATTGCAGAGAAAAAGGAGAAAATGTCCTAAAATTAAATTATAATTTTCAGTGAAATAGATAATTAAGCTAATTCAAGTATGAACTACGAATAAACATACCAATATATGGCTCTCCAGAGGACACATATAAAATATCATCATCCCTAGATTCATATAAAAAATATTTAGTAAAATAAAGACTTTTAAGTAAAAATAACAATTGTTCAATAGATATCAGTTTATTGAAAATATCACACAAATTATAAGGTTGTTACATCAACAATATTATACATAACTGGATACCAAAAATACGACATCACGAAGGACACAAGATATGCAAAATATTAATCTATATACTACAATTAAACTTTATTACTTGCACAAGCAGCAATAGCTGCTGCTACTTTTCTCAGTAAAAAGTTTTGAACATCATAGTTTCATAGTTTTCTGACATTAATACATTGCATAAAAGGCTAATCATTAATATAAATATTTAATCAATCCCCCTCCTCAAAAAAATTTAACATCTCTAACACTTTTGAATGTTTTTATAACCCTTATATTAATTTTGATATTTTAGAGAAGTACAGATTTTTTTAAAGGCCCATTTATACAATTAGTTATGATAAACAATAACATATTTTGAGTAAGGTTAAGTGTAAATGAAGAGAATATTTTCAATTTTTGTATTCAATCAATTTTGTTTACCAAAGGAAATGGGACAGGGGAGAGAAAGAAAAGAAAAGAAATGAGAGGAATGAATTTATAAAAAGTGGTTTTTTAGTGGACTGTAATATCTTTATTTCTTTTTTGAGAAATACACTGGTATAATCTACAAAGGTTACAGATAAGAACCAAAATATTATCTCATTTCCTTTTCATCACAAATAAAGTTTAGCTATAGATAAATTAAGTCATAAAACTATAACAAGGTCATATAAAAAGTAAAATCAAAGAGGAAAAAAAACTTTGCACCTTTTGGACAACACTACCTATTTGGGATAAAAAGTTTTATTTGCTAAGCATTACTTTGTTTAGTTAATTCATTCCTTTCACAATGTCTGATTGCTGTTAATACTTAAAAAATAATCCAAAACTTGAAGTTTCAACACTGCAGATTGCATACTCAGTAATGAAATTGTATGAAACAGAAGAAGTATATTATGAACAAACTTATACATGTATCCTTGTAGAATTAATAGAAGCCTAACTATAAAAAAATTTGTGCAAAATGGAAACCTTTTTACTTTATACATATAAAAAAAAATGCTTAATACATCAGTAAATTTTTTTTCTTCTTTTTTTTAGCAATTTGAAAATCTGTAACAGTCAATGGAAAAGTATACATGATACTACAACAAAGTAGCTCAATTGATTGTACATTGACATCACACTAAAGGGCTATTGGAATTGGCCTCAGAATTTTGAACCTCAAACAGGTAAGGTGGGTGACACCTGACTTAGTACCTCCCTCTCTAAATTTTGACACCACAACAATGGGAAAGCTTGGAGCTTCAGCAGATTTAATATGCACCAATCCCACTACACAGCAGATCTTTAGTGGCAGCAAAATTCAAAACCATGACTTTACAGAGACACTGCCATCTGCAAATTTTTGATGCTGAGACACTGCCATCTGCACCCCTTGGCAGCTGCAGACACACAACGAATAGCAGTTGTTTAACAAAAGAGTAGTAGCTTTTTCTAGAGAAAATCTAAATTCTCTATTATATTACGACTAATGGCCTTCCTTTGTAGCATTATCTAAATATTTGTAAATTTTCAAATAATAATGCCATTAAGAATCATATGTTTCAAAACATTATAAATAAACTTCATCCTGCATTACACTGAATATTTATTTATTTATAATAACTTTTAAATCTGTAATGATTTAGGTTTTGAGGGAAAATATTTATGACAGTTAAGATATGTGTCTTATAAATTTATATAACTTTTAAATAAATACAATCACTCTCAAATTTAATGAGTAATTGTTTTAGTAATTTGTAGGGGAAAAGATGGTATTTTAAAACAAAAATTAAATAACATTCCAAAACTCTGTAGTATAAGTATACTAAGATCAAGATTACTTTCTAAGATTGTTTTCATCAATATTGACAAATCATCATTATATTTTTCATTTATTTCAAATGTTTTTTTTTTAATATGTTATTTAATTCTTCTTGATCTTTGCCAAGTTGTATGTCAACCTGCTGATACGAATTGGTGTTTGTGCATGTGCAGAATGATAAGAACATTTGGTGACGTTCTTTGATTTGGAGAAACTGATGGATGACATAATACGCAAGTACTGAAAAATCTTATACAAATATTCATATGTTTAAAAAAATCTTCTCATTCTTTTATAATGCATATATTTATAATTTATTTATATACAAAACTTAGAAACTTTTTAACTACTTATAAATTTCAAAAGTAAAAATGCTCAAGAATTGAATAGATTAAGAGCATGTTCACCAGTATAAGAATAGAAAATATTTATTTTCAAATGATCCAAAGTAAAAAAGTTTTAAATTCTGAAATAGAACAGAATTAAAATTAATAAATGCAAATTTACATACTTTACTAAGTCAACATCATCAATTTCTCCCCCTTGTACAGTAAATAATAACTTAGCTTCAACTCCAAGTTTTTTCCCAGCTTCTGTCAAAAGTGTATCAAGAGAATCTGGTAATCGAATAGCCTAAAAATGCAAGAAAATTTCAAAAAAAGGAAATTAAAAACAATTTAAAATTACAAATAAAACAGTTTTAAATGTTTAAAATGAAACAAATATTTGAAGCAAGTTTAAAATGTATTTACGATTTTAAATTCTTCAAAAGTTTGCTGTAATGCAAAAGTAATAGTGTTTATAAAATAATTTCAAAATACCTTTTGAAAATAAAAATGTTCGGGAATAAATTATTTTCAATTAATAAAAGGAAATATGCTAAAAACTATAAGTATTAAAGACTTAAGTATAAGTATATTTTCTTCCTCATAATCCAATAAGTATATTTTTATTATAATTACCATATATTCCAGATTCATAATTAACTAAACTAAATGAACCAATTTTTCCCTGAATACTAAAAAACAGTTTAGATTACATTTCGCTATGAGCTTTTATATAAAATAAAAAACGAACATTTTTTTCTCTCCATTGAAATGTAAATGCAACCATTCAGTTCTCAACATTAGATATAAATAATGCCAAAAGAAAAGTTAGAATTATTTTATTTGTACCTTTCCATCAGCAGAAGATCCATTTTTGTATATTACAACTCTCTTCATAACAATTTAAAGTTTTTAAAAAATCTGCAAGTGTAAAGAAAAATACTCAGAACTTTAAATCACCGGTTTAACTAAGCATATGAATATCATACTACGATCCCGAAAATATGTAAACAAACATAGCAAAACTAATGTCGCTGTTGCCAAATTTAAGGATAAATTGTTGCTAGAAATTGGCTAAAATCAAAAATATTCATTAAATCTTAAACTTGACTTGGCTGGTATTTCAAGTAAATACTTTGATCAGCTCTATTGTTTTAAAGTAATCCAATGAACTAAAATAGATGGTTCGAAATTTATCACTCCTCGGAGATTCGAAAACATGCCATGTTTCAAGTAACCTTTCTGATTACTTCTGAAATGTTTCTTTGGCCTGCAGGAATTTTTACGGAAAAAAAGAATTTGTCATGTGAGTTCCTTAATTCACTCACAGGTCCTCTTTAAGAATCAATTTATATTCATTCTTCTTTTTCAGGTAGTATTTGAAATTTCAAGGAAAGACATTTTAATAGAAAGGGACTGACACATCTTAAATCTGTCGAGGCTTATGGGCAAGTTCTATTTTGTAAACAACAACATTGAGCCGCATCCAGATGACTTTCAATCCTACTTCCAGTGTAATGTTAATCTATGGGAAAATATCGAAATTCAACTGAGTTTATCAAACTTCGAATGCAACTTTTTGAAACTTTTTTAACTATATAGAAAGAAGATGATCTGTAGATTTCAGATTCTGGATTTTATATTATTTAATTCAGTATCTTTTCTCTAAATACCTTGTTAATTTTTTTAGCTCAAAACTATGGTGATTTTGCTGTAACCGGAAAAAGAAAAGGATACTAAAGACTGCAGCACCCCCACAGTCAGAGGCGGATAAAGGTAGTCGGAGGCCCCTGGCGGTAATAAGTTTGAGGCCCATGGGCTCAAGAGTAAGCAAAACTAAAATAGTAAAAAGATTCGCTGACCTTAAGTTCTCAAAATAAAATGTACTGCTAATAATAAAACTCAATGGCTAAAGAAAAATATTAACTGTATTTAAAAAAGTTAAAAACCTTATTAAAGAGGGCTTACAATTTCTCTATACACTTTATATCTTGATTTCTGCTTGGCAAATTCATCAATTATTTTAGCCGTATCTATTTTACCCAAAATATCTTGTTCTATATACAAGGGGTGATCAAATGAAAAGGTACGAAACGACATAAAAATGAAACAGTTAAATATTTGCATATTCCGCCAAGGGAGAATGTAGCGAGACATCTCGGGATGCCATTGGAGACTCTGACTGGGATCGGATCATGCGCGGGTGGGTGCCCGCATGCGCAGGAGAGAGCAAAGGCTTTTATAAAAAGCGGCTTCCAAATGATGCGAGCACAGAAAAAGCATTAACTCCGATGTGTACTGTGAGACACTCCGACGCCTACGCAGGTCCATCAAGAACAAAAGACCGGGGCTGCTCACGGAGGGTGTGGTTCTGCTCCATGATAACGCGCGCACACACGTCTCCAGAGTCACACAAATGGAACTGGACAAGTTCCAATGGGAGACGTTGGACCATCCGTCCTACAGTCCGGACATGTCACCTTGCGATTTCCATGTGTTTGGTCCACTGAAGAAACACCTGAAAGGAAAGCGCTTCAACTCGGACGACGTACTCAAGGACACTGTGAAGGACTGGGTCTCGTCAAAGCCACAGGAATTCTGGGAACAAGGAATCCTGCGGCTTGTTCATCAGCGGGATCGTTGTGCTCAGGCCTATGGTGTATATTTTGAATAAAGTCTATATTTGTACCCACCGTGTCGTTTCGTACCTTTTCATTTGATCACCCCTTGTATATGAAATTACTCTTCAACAAGGGTTTCTGATTTCCCAGTTTTCTCCATTCTCGGGAATTATTTGTCGTTCCTGAGATTCCCGAAAATATATCAAAATTTCAAAAAACTTAAAAACAAATTATTTTTAAATAATATCAATAATAAATGTAATAATATAAGGAAAATACCGTTTTTCCCCCTTCAATTTTCGATTCAGCTTTGACTCATAAATTTTCAGATTTTTAAACGTTTGTATTTGTATTAAAACTTGAAAATGTATGTCATATAACTATTAATAAAACGGAAAAAGGTTTAAAAGAGTAAATAGTGGATCAAATATATTTTAATCCATGCACCCTGCAAAATTATTATAATTTGTTGAGGCAGACTGCCTCAGCAAAATCTGCCTTTGTACTCCAATGAAATCCCCAGATGTTTTGATTAATTATTTCCAAATGTAGCTAGAAACGAAATATTTCGCAGGTATAAATAATTATTCTGAAGAAAATTTTTACAAATTCAAATACAAAAGAATTTACTTAGTGTGATATATTTATTTAATATAAGTTATCTTTATTTTGCCGGTGCTGTTACCGCCTTGATTTTTTTATTTTCAACTTTATCATATACACAGAAGAAAAATCTTTCCCCGAATAAAAAGTTTTTTTTTTCCATGAAATTTATCACTTTTAGGATTAAAAGCAAAAATTGTTAATGACATGTAAAAAATGTTACAATTAAAGATTTTATAAATATAAAATATCGAAAAAAATTCACATTTAAAAAATAATTACTAAAATTAATGTATCTTTACTGATTCACATGCGTTTCAAAATTAATCAGTCGAAGTTGAATAAATTATTATTTCCCATCTACGCATCGAAAAATTGAGGATAGATGAGCAAAAACGCAAAGATGAATTTGAACTGGAAAAATTAAGGGTCCAAGCGCAATCTAATTTAGGTGCTGCTGCATCCGAAGGCAGTAATACTAAATTTCTCGTCAAGGAAGTATCAAAATTTATACATCGTTTCTGTTTGAAAGAAGACATCAGTCTTTATCTAAAATTATTCGAACGTCAAGCGCAAAGATTAGATATAAGTCAGGAACATTGGGTTTCTCATTTATTAGGCTTATTACCAGCTGAAATATCCCACATCATAGCGAGAGAGCCTGACGACAAAGCCAACTCCTACGAACACGTTAAAGACTTAACTACTAAAACGTTTTAGGCTAACTGCAGAAAAATTTCGACAGCTATTTGTTTCTCATCAAAAGCTTCCTGATAGAACATGGATTGATTTCTACCACGAATTAAATACTTACTTTAACGGCTGGATAGACGGTTTAAAGGTAGATACTTTCAAAAAATTAGATGATCTAGTCATAACGGATCAACTCAAACGGAAAACACCTTACGAATTTAAAGAATATTATTTGGATGAATGGCCTAAATATGAACTCTCCTGTTCAACTAGCAGAAAAACTTGAAGAATTCGAAAACGTTAAAAGGACACTGAAGCAAAAATCGAGCAATCCATTTGTGAAGAAACTGGAATTCAAACCCATAGAAAAAACTAGCAGATATGATGCACCGAGAAAATTCGAATATAACAGAACAGATAAGAAGTTTCCAGCGTCAACAAATTTCAACAAACAGTATGAACTGTCACCAAGTACGAAAATGTTCAAAGATATCAAGACAACGCACAGAAAAGGTATTATAACAAAAACTACGAAAAGCACCCAAACCACAATGCTACCAAGCATGCTCAGACAAATTATTCAAAGTCACAGAAATTCAGGGAACGTCCCAAGGAAACTTGCACACTCGTCGTTAAGGAAAGTTTACGTACTAAAGAAATATTTTTCGGAAAGAAGAAAATTACAGCACTTATAGACAGTGGTAGTACTGTAAGTTTACTACGAGAGAACACAAGCAGAAGAATAATGGATCCAACAAAGTTATCGAAGAACAAAATACTTCTCACAGGTATTGGCGAAGCACAAGTGACAACTATCGGTTCCTTTGAACACGAATTTGAAATGGACAATGAACACTACTCATTGACTTGGCATGTTGTACCTGCCGATAAATTAAAATTCGAAGCAGTTATTGGATCAGACCTTTTGGAATAAGCATCGATAAGTTTCACCAAAGAGGGAGTTAAATTCAACAAGTATGAAAATCTCAAGCACTTCTTATGCAAATATCCGCCGAAAACCTTCAAGAAGAATTAGATCTACGTCATGTTGAAAATCGTCGAATTAAGAAGGAACTTGAGAAGTTGATACAAGATTACAACCCAGAAAAGACAGCATCTACAGACATCACAATGAGAATTATCCTGAAAGACGAAGAACCAGTCTGTCAACCCCCTCGTCGACTAGCATTCACAGAAAGACATGAGGTAAATAAACAAATAGAAGAATGGCTCAAAGAAGGGATTATACGTCCGAGTTCATCAGAATATGCAAGTCCTATCGTAATGGTTAAAAAGAAAGATTGATCGTCGAGAATGTGTATTGACTACAGAAAGTTGAACCAGAAGCTAGTAAAAGATAAATTTCCTTTACCTCTCATCGAAGATGTTCTGGACACTTTGCAAGAAGCAAAGGTATTTTCTACATTACATTTACGAAATGGCTTTTTCCACGTAGATGTTGACGATGATTGCAGAAAGTATACGTCATTTATCGTCCCAGATGGACAATTTGAATTCAACAAAGTTCCTTTTGGACTGAGCACAAGTCCGGGAGTTTTCCAACGCTATGTTTCAAGTATATTTAGAGATCTTACATGAAAAGGAATTGTAATAAGTTATTTAGATGATCTCGTAATTCCAGCGAAAAACGAAAAGGAAGGTCTTGAAAAACTTAAAATTGTTTTCGAAGTCGCTAAAAATACGGATTAGAAATTAAATTCAAGAAATGCCAATTCTTAAAAAAGGAAATCGAATTTCTAGGTCATGTTGTAGAAAACGGAACTATTAAACCATCTACTGCGAAGGCACTAGCTGTCCGAAAATTTCCTGAACCAACAACAATTAAACTAGTCCAAAGTTTTCTTGGCTTAACTGGGTATTTCCGTAAATATATCAAGGACTATAGTCCAGTCATATTGGGTTTCGCTGCGGAATGAGAGATAATAAGCTGAAAACTCGTATATACCTTTATTTTGGCATTCTAAAAGTTGTCTCAAAAGTCTCATAAAATCTCGTGTCCGCGTCTTAAGATATTCAAGGTCAAAGGTCAAAAAATTCGGGTTTTTGCAAATATCTCGTTTCCTATGGCTTTAATGTTATTTACATTTATTATAAATATTGTAGAGAATAAAATTTTCTATAACTACAATTGAAACAATTTTTTATACATTAAACCGTTTTTGAGATAGAGGGCGCTGAACGCTCAGCGCTTAGTTATCTACAGCAGAATGCAAGGTCGACCGTTAGTCACATGATATAATACACTGTATATAGTCTATTAACCTTAAAAATATACATAGTTATGAACATTTGGCTTTTTTATTAATTATTACATTACATTTAGTAATAGATTTCATTAAACAAGTATATGTTTCTTTTATAACTAACTTTTGAACTACACTGTTTGTGTAGTTCAAAAGTTGTTGACAGATATGCTTAAAGTATTTTTTAATTATATTCTATTATTATATATACTAGTTACATTTAAAGTAGAAAAAAAATAAAGTAAGTAATTTTTAATTATATGTTTACTTTAAAAAAATATATCGTTTTATACAATTATTACAATTGAAATTCGGATGTAAAGAGGTTTTACAAAAATTTTAATTATAAGACGAACATGAATGTTAATTTTTTACCTCTTATTCTTCATTGTCTTTCGATCACTCGAAAATTTGCAATTCATTCTCATTATTTTCGTTGTCAAGGATATTTTTCTCCAAATCTTGAAGGATTTTGGAATCAAAAGTACAATCTTCATCGAGATCGCTCTCGTATCGTGAAGCATTGAAGCAAGCTTGCCCATTACACTGACCACAAGCTGAAGAACATTGCAACACCGATTTCCTACATCCACAGCATGAACCACGACCATTTTTGCAGTTGCAAAATATGGTATTGAGTAATTCATCTGGAGCAGGCGGTAATATTGTCGTAATCGGTTCCAAGAATTCATTCCGTAGAATCCAACCCCATTCCTGGGGTTCTAAATCATTCCCTAGCCAAGTTTGAACTTGATAATATACACGGCTAATGTGTTGCTGAGCCGCTGAACTTGTTGGTGGAAGATTGGATAACTGCACGAGTTTGTTGAGCTTTGTTAACTTGATGAATTGAGTGTGTGTGTGTGTGTGTGTGTGTGTATCGTAGATTATCAATACTGTTATCAGATTTTGGAGCATTGTATATCTCCAACAAGACTCGCAATCCATTTCCATGTAATGTTTGTACAGGACAGTTTTCTTCTTGGAATACTTGAGCTAGTTGATCCAAGTTCGGAAGATTCTCTAATATTCTAATGAAAGTTTTTTTCCCTTTTTTAAAAAATGCAGATGTTGTATCACAGCCACTAAATGCGTGCAGAAACAAAATGTGCTTTTTATAATGAGGTTATTTATCAAAACTTTTGGAAGAGTATATTTGAGTTTTAACATTCCCTTTGCCAACTTTTTTAAAGAACACTTCTTTTTGATGCGCTTGAGTACGTCCAATTAAAATGACGAGCAAATCAATATCTTCTACTATGACGGCAGTCCTGTGATGTTCCGATTCTCCAGTAGCTGTTTCTACGATAAGAACATCTGTATCATCTTTGGCCTGTTTTATCGTGATATCAACAGATTCTAATTTCCCAATCAACATGTTAATAAAACTTTTTTTATTACATCGATTCGACAAAAATTTCTCTTGGCTGATTGATACTATCATTGTTTCGTCGAAACAAACATCATTCGATTTTGATAAAGCAGCAGTTCTTCTTAGCTGTTCCATTGCTTTTATGTTTTTGCTATAATCCGAGTATCCATCAAATACAACTACAATTTCAGAACCATAATGTTTTTGTAAATATTTTACGTATTTATCTAAAATTATTGAAAAAGTATCGTCTTTACTCCATACGATGCGATGCAAAAGAAACCCACCATCGAAAATGTATGTTACATTATTTTCATCGAGGTCAAAATCTACAGGAGTCATATTGTCATATAAGGTCGCTTTCGTGGTTTTTCTCATGCTATCATTTCAAATAAAGTTGATGGATATAGACTTAGTTCATATTGGAGATATTCTTGAAGATTACGTTCAAACTGTTTGCTAACAGTTATTCTTTGGAAGAGTAGCAATGGATCAATTGAAAATCTACAACCGTTAATTTTGACAGATTTGTTGACAATCGAAAGCGGTAAAACCTTATCGGATCGTTTTAACTTTATTTCATTAAATTTTAAACCAGTTATCTTTACCATTGATTGTAATCCAATTTCATGGGCTTTGTGACAGTTAATTTGATCATTTCCAACTGTTACAGAAGCTAAAGATACCAATTGTTGCGTATTTGGAAAGGGATTATGAAGTGTAAGCCATTCAACTAGTTTACTTACATCAGTATTATCTCTTTTTACTTTTGAATCCTTAGCATCAACGTGTTGTTCAGTAGAGTCTAAAGAAATTGTACAAAACTTCTCCATTTCGTCACAAATTGTATTTGCAGCGTACATAGCAAACACCCATTTACATAAAACACTTTCTTGCGTACTTCGACCACGAGATGCTCTCCCTTCTGTCTTCATAGATTTCATTAGACTTTGTTCGGTAACCATATCTGTCTATGTACCAGAATTAAATTTCTCTGTTCGTTTCACGGTGAAGAATCCATTTGTAAAGTTCTTAAAAGTCTCTCCATCCATTTTATTTTCAAAATCGTTCATATCTTGAAGATATAAATGTGCAGACTTCGCATATAAAAAATGATCACTAGCGTGAAAATATGGCAGCATTCTTCGTACAGCATCAAGATGTTCTTTGAGAAGTCCCAGTCTTTCAGCGCGAATAAAGTCGAGTGCTATTGATACCATTTCGAAATATTGTACACATAATTGTACTGTAGGACCTCGAGCTTTTAATTCATTCAGTTTATTCTGAAATTGATCAATAAATAAGTTTGAGTTGCCTACACACCCTTCAATGCTTTCATAGGAAACATTTCGGCAATTGATTTGTTCAGTTAGTTCATTTAACACACAATCTTCAATCTTCATGTCTTCGAAGATTATCATTGACAATACAAGCCGTAACAATGTATGGCATCTGATACTTCTTGAATAAGCATGACCATTCAACATTTTGTCGACTGAATTCGTAGCATATATTTTACCTAGAGCTTCTTTGAATCCACTTCCATCCATTATATATCCAATCGATCCAAGAAAGGACATGAGCATATGTGTGAAATCCTCCTAATTTAACAACTATCTTACATAATTCTGAGTTAGCATCCGAAGCAGCTACTATTTCACGTGCTTTAGAGTAGAAAGGTTGCTCAAAAGTAATTAAACACGTTTTTTGGCCATGTAACTTGGCAATATTAGCAGCGCAATGTAAATTAGTATAAACTGTGTCTACGTTACTGGCAGGATTATCAATAAAAGGAAGAAACATGACCTGAGAAGTAGAAAAATCCTTATTATTTTTAGTAAGCTGTTCGAAAAAGCCATTCCACCCAGATAATGATGAAATATTCTTCCACTTTCCGTATAACCACAAAAAATCAATACCGTTTAAATTCTTTTCTGTTAATGCTTGATCACCATGTAGATTTTTGACTTGAATTTTGCTGTACCCAGGTACAATTGGTTTTTCATATGCTAGAAGAGACACATGTGATATTTCTGCTAACTCTATTGCACATGGTTTTGTTGTACATTTTTGTATACGGTCATTGTAAAGAACAGCATCTTTTGGAGTAACAATCTTAATCATCCCCATAACATGGAGAGTATTATTACCATCAAAGAGAGTATGGACATTTATATCAGCATTGTTCCCAACATATTGTACTAGAGCTCCTGATTCCGATGATAAAATACGAGGCTGTGGATGGTAAACTGCTGAAATTTCGTACTGCACAGTATTACAATACGAAGCTGCAAAACCCAAGCTATCAATAGGGGTCAGCAGGTCTAAGCATAATCTGCACAGAAGGAAACAAATTTGAAGGAAAACATTTCAAACAAATTGTATTTCATTTTTCTTCTTAAAATGTAATTAGCATGTATTAAAGTATAATTAAAGTAAGTCTATAGTTTCAGTTAACTGTTTTTCAATTACAAGAACAGATGCGGAGTATTAAAAAATATACTTGATTAATGAAATCTATTACTAAATGTAATGCAATAATTAATAAAAAATGCCAATTGTTCGTAACTATATATATTTTTAAGGTTTATAGACTTTATACGGCGTATTATATCATGTGACTAACTGTTGACCTTGCATTTAGCTGTAGATAGCCAACCATTGCGCGTTCAGTGCCCAACATTTCAAAAACTGTTTTATGTATAAAAAAATGTTTCAATTAAAGTTATAGAAAATTTTATTCTCTACAATATTTTTAATAAATGAAAATAGCTTTAAGGCCATAGAAAACGAGATATTGGCAAAAAAAACCCGATTTTTTTACCTTTGACCTTGAATATCTTAAGACGTGGACACGAGATCTTATGAGACTTTTGAGACAACATTTAGAGTGACAAAATAAAGGTCTATACAAGTTTTCAGCTTCTTATCTCTCATTCCGCAGTTGACCCTTTTTTTTTGACTAAAATGACTGGGCTACTATTCAACGGTAGCTAAACCACTTAGCGATTTAACAAGAAAAGAAAATCCATTTGTATTTGGGACTCTACAAAAGGAAGCATTTGAGAAGTTAAAGAAAATTATGTCTGAAGGTCCACTCTTGCATATCTACAAGTATGGAAGAAAAACAGAACTGCATACTGACGCTTGTGAACAAGGGTACGGTGCAATTTTATTACAAGAAGCCGAAGATGGGAAGTTACATCCGGTTTACTACATGTCGAAAAAGACAAATACAGCAGAAAAAAAGTATGATAGCTACGAACTAGAAGTTCTTGCAATTATCAACGCATTAAAGAAGTTTCGCGTTTATCTTTTGGGACAACATTTTAAAATTGTAACTGACTGTTCAGCATTTCAAAAGACCATGCATAAAAAGGATCTAATTACTCGTATAGCCAGATGGGCGCTGCAATTAGAAGAATTTGATTACGAAATAGAGCACAGAGTTGGAAGTCGAATGAAGCACGTTGATGCTCTAAGTCGATATCCAGTAATGATAATCTGTCACGATACATTAACTTCAAAGCTGAAAAAAGCACAGGAAGAAGACCATAGCATTCAAACGTTGAAGTCGCTTCTAGAGAAGCAAGAATCAGAAGAATTTTTTGAGCGTAACGGTATACTCTACAAATACTTAAATGGTCGAGAATTAATCGTAACTCCTAAAGCAATGGAAACTGAACTAATTAAATTGATTCACGAAAATGGTCACTTCTCAGTAGCGAAAACAGAAGAAATTGTTAAACAAGAATTTTTTTATTCCAAATTTAACCACCGTCGTTAAAAAAGTAATAGTTAATTGTGTCCCATGTATCTTAGTTAATAAAAAAACAGGCAAAAAGGAAGGATTTTTAAATCCTATTTCCAAAGAAAACATCCCACTAAGTACGTACCATGTTGACTTCATTGGCCCTTTACCCTCCACGAATAAAAGTTATCAACACATTTTCACCATAGTAGACGCATTTACCAAATTTACTTGGTTATATCCCGTCAAAACTGTGTCCGCGGAAAATGCTTTGGAAAAGTTAAAACTACAACAAAAAACCTTTGGCAATCCTGTAAGAATCATCACCGACAGAGGTTCAGCGTTCACTTCAAAATTATTTAACGACTACTGTATTGAAGAAAACATTCAACACCTACAAATAGCAACCAGCATTCCCAGAGGAAACGGTCAAGTTGAACGAATTCACCGAACTTTGATTCCAGTCCTTACCAAACTATCGTTAGACGACTCAACGAAATGGTACAAATATGTCGACAGATTACAAAGAATACTAAACAGCACTGTATGTCGAAGCACGAAATGGACACCATTCGAACTTTTAGTAGGAAACAAAATGTGTAACAAGGAAGACATTCGAATCAAAGACCTACTGCTAGAAGAAATGACGGAAGAACTACAAGAACAGCGTGAAATTCTATGGAATGACGCCAAAAAGAACATGGAAATCATACAATCTGAGAACCGAAAGACATACAATAAAAGAAGAAAGAGAGCTCTAATATACAAAGAAGGTGATATATATATATATATATATATATATATATATATATATTATATATATAGTAGCCCTCCAAAGGACTCAATTTGGAACTGGACTAAAACCAAGACCAAAATTCTTAGGTCCTTATAAAATAACTATAGCGAACTCTAGAGACAGATATGAAGTGGAAAAAGTTGGTCAGCACGAAGGACCGAACTCCACCACCACTTCAGCTGATTTAATGAAGCATTTTTATACAAATTAAATTTTGAATATTAGTTATTATATTTAATCTTTCTCACATTATATAATTTTCGAGAAATTAATTGCTATTATATGGTAACACTCGTTTCCAGCAATCATATTATATTCGTTTGTAACCATTATATTTTCGTATCATTCTTTACCTTTCGACCTATTCGAAGGATTTTTTTTTTTTGTGATTTAGTATTTAGTAATTGTAGGTCGTAATATAGAATATTTTGGTATTTTTATATGTTTTATTTTAGGTCCGGAAATGTGAATATTGGGTATACATCTTTTCACACACATCTGTAATATTTTATTATTTTAAGGACAATATTTTTTTTATGGTTATTGCATAAACATTCATTAATCACAAAATTAATGGTTATACTGAATCTAATTTAGCCTTCTCTTTAGCAAGTAATTTAGCTCTTAACACTCTGTAAGAGCTGAGAGACCAGCTCTGTCAGAGGAGGGTGATTTTGTAGGATATCCCATCGAACTATCTCTTTTTTGTAAAAGGTTAGATTATCCCTTTGCAGAGGACGGAAATTTTAGTCAAACAGCATTCCATAGCAACGCCATCTAGCGTGCTTATTAAAACGCTGACTCGTTTTGGTTTCGTCAGAGGCCCACTAACCCATCGACTAGTAAGCATCGTATCAGTGTGTCCGCGCTCCTTCGCCACAACTGGCGGTAAGTCACCTGCAAACTCACATAATGAGTTTTATTTAATCTTTAACGTCCTCCTAAAAAGAATTATCTATCCTTCCTATATTAATGTTCCTACATTTTTAAATGCCTACATGTCTTAGTTTCCTTTTTGTAAATATTCCCCCTGTAAATACTTTCCTATAACTTGTAATAAATTATTTAGTTTCTTTAAACTATTTCGTATATTCTATTTCTCAAAGTTAACCCGTACATGCTAAAAAAACCCTAGACACCCCGCCAAATAAAAATCCCGCAATCTGAACAATCTAACTTTTTTCGGAAGATTTCGGTTAGATTCCCACATATATACTTGAAATTTTTTTTGCTGCTGAAGCATCGCTTACGTACGTTAAAAACATTTTGTTTGTATAACCGATTTCTTGTTTATGAAATTGCTATATTATTGTTACAAAAATAAAAATAAATATTAATGTAAGAATCTCACACTAAAGTTTCATTAATAAAAATAATAAATAAGAAAAGTTGTGAATATTCTCCACTGAACAGTTTTGGGGTTCATTCCTTTATGCAATTGCTGATTCAATTAAATCCTACAAGTATCCGAAAAGAAAATGAAATAAATAATAGTTTTAAGTATATTAGTACTTACGTTATTCACATAAACAAATATCTCGGAACTTTGATCATATTTTCGAGTTGGTAGGCTACGAAAAGGGATTCTCTTGAAAACTAAATACTTTGAGTTGAAGAAGCTCTATAGCAGACAAAAACTGATAAGAAAAAAATAGTTTCCCAGGGGTAGCTAGAAAAATTCTCACCGACCCTACAAGTGGGGAAGGAGCACTTATTTTCTTATTACACTCTTACCCCACTCAGCTGGGGTAATGAACATTCCAGGAAGTTTGGGGTGAACGATCGCAAATTGCCACAGTACGGTCAGCTAAAATTTATATCCGAGTTTGAAATCTACAGTCAAGTCAGTAATAGCTACCTAATAGATTATTTAAGCCTCGTATGGAAATTTTACGATTTCCCAGGTTCCCGGGAAAGAAACCCTATCATCAACGAATAAATGGAGTACATATATAAGTGGGCAACTACATGTAGATCCTTTGTTTTAATATGTTTTCTTTTATTTTTGTTTTTCAGTGCTATGCTGACATATTTTAGTGCTTATTATACTTGGAGCCTTACAAAAAACGCATAATACCCACAACCTTTTTAATATAGTACTAAAGTACCAATAAGTATCTACAACATAAAATAAAACTTAGAACCTCGGCAAACTTCGCTAACAATAATAATGCTATGTGGAAATCGAAGTGTTTTTCAAACAGTTTTTGTTATGAAAATTATTTAATCAAAAGAAACAGCAAGATTTTTTTTTCAAAATAACTTAATACCAAATAAAACTACTGGAAACTACTTTTAATAAAAGTACAACACTTACACTTAAAAGGAAAGCGGGCATTGTTTATAAGCGTTGTAAAAGCATAGACACAAAAATCGCACTTCTTTCCTTTGTTTTGTTTTTCTAAATTGTAAGGCTATTATTAAATTGAAAACTTTTAATTTCCCCCAATGCATGTTGAATTTAATCACTCCTTAACCTAAGACATAGGTCTTAGGTTACATTAACCATATAAGATATTTTGGAAAAGCAACTTTCACAAAAATCATTTTTGAGATGCTTTTGTTAAGCATCGATCTTCAGTGCGCCGCCAGTGTTGCTGATAAGTGAAAAAAAACATTCTTTATTGCGATACTGTCGACTCTTCCACGAATTTTGCTATCAAACGAAAAATGTGTGTAAAGAGAAGATATTAAGGGACAATGGACCAATACATTGTGCGCTAACATTTTAAACTGTGCTATCGAGAAATAAAGACTTATTTTGATTTTCCAATATTTATTTAAAATTCAACATATTTCTTCGACGTATTATAAGTTTTATTTTGAGAAATTCGTAAAAAAATTTTGCTTCATTGATAGAGGATAGACTGCGGCCGCCCGCGTGCGGTGCACGCAATGCCGGATCTACGTATGGGCTAAATGGGCTGCAGCCCAGGGCCCCAAGATTCTAGGGGCCCCCATTCCCCGTTGAAGATAACAAACAGAAAAAGTGCTTACAATCAAAATAGTAATAAAATAATAAACCAGTAAAAAATACACACAAATCAAAAATAAAATACCATATAAAATTTATTTTCGAGAGCAAGAGCAATTTACTTTTGTTCTTCCGCCCTACCACCGAATACACGGAAATTAATAATCATTAATTTCGAAAATCGTCTATATATTTTTGTAAATACCTTAATACAAACAAATTAAAATAGTATGCTGCTGATTTTCTTTTAGAAATTACACTATAATTGGATGTAAAATGTTTAAACCTCAAGAGAATTTCTTGTTTTTCTCATGATCAGAGACAGCCTGTGAGGTCTAGAAACAATGATTTTCATCTAATTGCTAGTGGCCAAGGTACCGGACTCATGGCAGGCATGTCATGAGTTCGAGACTAGTACCGCTGAAGACCCTCCGTGTAGGGAAGCGATGCATGTTAAATCTGTCGAGAGCTCAAACGTTCTCCAGTATATGTGGTGTGATAGTTAGGAGAGGGGGTGCCAGCTCAGGTATCGTCCTCGTCACTTGACCATGGTTCAAAATTACGAGGTCCATCGCCAAAATCTCTCGTGTAGCTGAACAGTGCGACGTTAATATTCACTCACTCACACACTTTTCATCTAATTGCTGAGAAATTGATTTGCCTCATCAAGAACCAATATTTACATAGATTTAACTGGATAAAAACCACTGTTGCCAAATTGCCCAGGCTAAATTGTTCGAAAGAATTCCTTTTCAAATAAAGTTTTAGCAAAAATATCGATTTTACAAAAAATCCTGATGTGATGGGGAAAAATGTAGGTCATTTTCGAAATCAGCACACTAAATAATATAAAAACCACTGAAAGCCTCTTTTGTACTTCTCCAAAACTTTAATTTTGTTGCTCGGTGTAATTAAAAGAGTGTCTATTAAGTACACTCTATTAATTGCAGTCTATTACACTCTATTATTAATACAGTTTATTAATTACACTCTTTTGTACACGGCGCTGCTCTATGATAGAGTCTCTATCATAGAGCGGCGCCGATGAGCATAGAGCATTTATACAAACGTAGTGGCACTATTTCTGTAGCCATTTATTTTTGTGTAATAAGAATTCTAAGTTACAATATTATACTGATTTGGTGCTATGTCCTATGCATAATACCTGAAATTAAAAGATACTTAGGTACCTGTTTATTGGTTTCAAGTAAAAAGTTATATAAGTACAAATACACATTTCTAAATTATTTAAGAATGAAGACACGGAGTAGGAAGATTAGGATTATTCATGTAGGTTCGTGGCCTAAATCGCTAAGTAATAATTTTATTGATTATATCTCTCCACATGAAATGAGTTATTTTCAAAATAAAGATCCAAACAATATATATTCTGTTTCGCTAAGAGAATTCAAAGAACAAAAGAGATACTTTTCTAATAATCATTTCACTAAAAAACTTAAAAATGGACAGGTGCTGGAAAGATCTTGGCTTTGTTATTCAACTAGTATTGGTAGTGTTTTTTGTTTCACTTGCAAACTTTTTTCTGAAACAAATTCTTAATACACAATTGGCTTTTCTGATTGGAAACACGTAAGAAGTTGTTTAGAAAATCATGAAAATTCTATTGAACATATAAATTCAATGTTAGTTTGGTTGACACGAAAAGAAAATAAGTCTTTTTTAGATAAACAATTACAGGAGCAGCTAAGAAAAGATACAGAATATTGCCACAATTTCCTCAAACGTGCTATTGCGGTAGTAAAGTATTTGGCTACAAGATGTTTAGCATTTAGAGCTGGGGTACTCAACCTTTTTTTACGCCGAGCCACATACATCTGACATGTATTTTACGAGGGCCGTCACGCGAGGATTAATAGAGAGGGGAAGCTATAAGATCAAGGACATTTAAAATGTGAAAAATTGGTCAAAATATAGAATCTCATAATTTTGGATCTTATTTTAAAACTATACCAAACTCTATCAAACAAAACTCACAAAATATAGGTTTCATTCACTTTTTACCCAGTTACGGGGAATTTTTCAATTTCCGTTTATCAATGATCCCAAGCCCCTTGTCTGCATTCTACTGTCATAAAAACAAAGCTGCCAAGTACTTGGATAATTTGATTTTTTCTTTTGACAAAGCATTACATATTTTTATTTCAGATATTAATTTGTCCATCGCAGGATGTGGTAGCAAAGAGTTTTTATTGAACTACAGACTGAAATCAGTATTATCTGTATAAACTGTCTGTTCTTATTGCGCATTTTTGTTTCAAATTTATTCAAATATTTTTTGATTTTATAAAAAACAATATCTGAACAAATAACTGAATTCATCAAAGAGTACATCGGAAGCATTTAAGAAACACTCTAACAATTTCTGCAATAATTCTTAAGTTTATCATTAACAATTTCATATGTTTGTCAATATATATAATGTATTAAATTTTATGGGATGCTTTTGTTACCTCTGCATTTTGTGACATTACCACCTGCAAAATATTTATTGCTGTTTCAAAGTTTTTTTTTAAGAAAATCAATTTATCTCGTCTTTAAATGGATCCTCAAGAATAAGAGCCATTGAAAGATTTGTGTTTAGTAGTACAGTGACGATCAAAATTATATTTTTTATTTATAACATTTTCACGACAAATCAAACAAGTTGTTGATCCATGTTTGTTTTTTTCTACGAAATAGTCAAGATCCCAATAGTCTTGAAACAGCAAATATTTTTTAGACATGAGGGTTAGTTAAAAATTAGTTACACCTATAAAATGGTCGCTACTGCATTGTTATTTGTTATCACTAACCATTACAATAACAAAAAGAAAAAAATTATTTCACAATTTGTACCAGAACGACATCGATAGCAAAATTGATAGATTTGATTGCTTGATTGATAGACTCGCTAAATTTTTAATACATTATTCCTAAATAATTGAATTTGTTATTTTAACGGACCTAGACCGGGCCACTCAGAATGGTCGAGTGGCTACATGCGGCCCATGGGCCACAGGTTGAGTATCGCTGATTTAGAGGTACCGAGGAAGTTTTTAGTTCTCCTCATAATGGTAATTTTATGGGTACCCTGAAACTGCTAGCAGAGTTCGACTCATTCATTCGTGAATATATTGAACTGCGAGAATTACGACCAAAATCGTTAATATCGTACTTATCAAAAACAATATATGAGCAAATAGTTGAGATCATGAGCAAGCAAATCATTAAACAATTATATAACTCAAATAAATAACAATGACACAAAGTACTATACAATAGTGATGGATTCAACAGCAGATTTGTCCCACAATGACTAACTTGCTATTATACTACGATAATGTTTTCGGGGAAAAGTGTATGAAAGATGTGTCTCATTAATTAAGATTAGTAGTCACACAGGTTTATATTAAATTATCTTCAAGAATTTTTAGAAACAAATGGACTGCTATTGGATAATTGTAGGGGACAGTCATATGACAACGCTACCAATATGTCCGGTCCATATAATGCTGTGCAAGCTCTTCTAAAAGAAAAAATAAATAAATTCGCTAATTATGTGCCGTGTTCTGCACATTCTCTTAATCTAGTTGTGCAGAATCAGTTAAGGTTGCAACTGAAATCGTGAACTTCTTTGGTTTAGTGCAACAAATATATGTTTGCTTTTCTACTTCGATCTATAGGCAGAAACTTCTAAATCGTGAACTTAAACTGAAATTTACCTTAAAAAGTTCAAGCCAGACCAGATGGTCTTGTCACTACGATCCTTTTGAAGCCTCAAGAGATAAATATTGTAATATCATGAATATTCTTAAGACATTTAGTGACAATGAAAATGAGAAAATTAATTTTAAAAAGAGGCAGCAAATTTATTTAAGAAATTAACAAAACTCGAAACTGCCATTTTAATTATATATTGGGAAGAAATTTTAGAAAGATTTAATTCAGTTAACAAAAAATAACAGATTCTTGGGGTTTGGACATCTGTGAAGGGAATAAGTTCATTATGTCATTAAAAACGTCTATAAGCAATGTACGACATGTGAATCAGATCAAAAATGAAAGGAGTATCAAGACCCAGCCAAAAAATTAAGTCCTAATGTAGAAACAGAATATAGCGATGTGAACTAGAGATGGGTTATTTCAAAATTTGCAGATAAATTCACAGAAAAAGCTGTGTATGGGACAGAAAAATTTAAAAGAAACACGATTAATGTAGCGTTAGATAAGGTAATACTTGATTTAAATAGAAAAGTATAAATATGCAGAATATAGTAAGTAATTTGCAAGATCAAAGTAAGGAGAACGTCGACCTGGAGAGTATACGCGCTATTACTGATTACTATTCAGATGATGTAGACCAACATTTAGTAAATGAAGGTGTTCAGTTAAAAACTTTTCTAAAACTGAGCTAGAGTCATATACTTGTAGTGATATATTCAGTTTAATTTATGGAAAGAAACTAGTTCAGGGTTTACCAAATTTGTATACCATTTTAAAGAATTTCTAACGAGCCGTATTACTATCTGTGAAGCGGAGCGTGCGCTCTCTAAAATGCCCTACATAAAAAGCAAATATAGGACAACAATAGAAATACTAAGGCTTAGCTATTAATCACTTCTTTCGATAAATATTGACCTCACCAAAGACTTAAAATGTGATGAGCAAATAAAATAATATTCAGCATAAAAGTGTAAAAAAGTTTTTTTTTTGTAAATTATGTTATTGCTTATAACATATTTAAATTGTTTGGGGGGAAAAAAACTTTAAGTTTCGTATATTTAAAATTTTTTTGCACAATAATTTTTTAGGAAAAAGGCAAAATTTTTAATATTTAGGGGGCCCCCAGATATCGTTAGCCCAGGGCCCCAAACATCCAAACATCACGGTCCGGCCTTGGGTGCACGCGCTGCACACCTGCTAGGGTTGGCCCTGGGGGGGGGATTATCAGGTATGTGTAGAAAGTACTAGCGCAGTGATTCCCAAAGTGGTCTATATGGACCCCCAGGGGTCTATGACGACCTGCAAGGGGTCCACGGCAGGGGAAAAGTAATTCGGGGGTCTATGAGGTGTAAATGGGGGTCTACGGCAGCCTAAATCAGATTTTGACTTTAATTTTAATAGAAATCTAATAAAGTGTAAACCATATTTACCTATTTAACAGCTTTATTTACTAAATTTACTGGGTTAGTTTGCAATTGCAAGGCAACAGAATACATTTTATTAAAAAAAGTCCCTCATTTCAGTGTTTCTTGCCAGAATCAAGCTAAAGGAGTATAAACCTGGCCGTCGTGAATTTTAACAGTTTCTCAATTTGTCACAATCTGCCAGAAAATTGACGTTTTAATCTTATGTTCAACATTTAAATGCCTTTGACTCAGGTTTTGAAACCAGGTTTGAGAATGCTTTGACCATGGTAATATCACAGTAAGTAATGAATTCATATTGTCACACATTAAAAAAGAACAAAAGAAAAACTGTCAGATTACAGAAGAAATTTATTTTAATAACCCTAACGAATATAAAGCTTAGAAACGAATGTCAACAATTTTGGCTTTAAAAAAGATATACCTGTTATTTTTCGAATTATGGAACACCTTAAGAAAGTTTTTAATTGCTTTTCCTAGAGAGGAGGAGTTTCAGCATGGTTGCCAATCTCCAAAATAAAAACAGAAAAAAAGAAAGATTGGATATTACTAACCGAGGAGATGAGGGTTAAAGCTGAAAAGATTGATTCCAAATATTAAAAATGTGTTATTGTGAAGCACCAGATTCATCCCACCCATTAAAAACATTTGTTTGTTTTTAATGGATTTGCTCAGTTATTTTACATAACAATTATTTTATGTATTAAATTAAAATTTAATTAACTAATTCACGCGTGTCTCTTAAGTTTTAAACACACTAATTAACTCCAGTTAGAAACATAAAGCTTTTAAAGTAAGTAGTGCTATAGCAGCTGTCAAAAAAAAAAATTCAAGTCGATAAATTTGCAAAAATTTGTTTTTAGGGTAAGTAGGATCTACACAAAACCGAAAAACATGGTAAGGGGTCTATGAGACAAAAAAGATTGGGAACCTATGTACTAGAGCGTCTCAAATTCGACACGGCTGCCAATGGGAGTTTTTACTGCGCATGCGTTTGGAGGAGTCTATTCTGGAACGCAGGAGAAATAGAGGTTTCTGGCAGCCGGTGTTGGGGTTCTCCCAGCCGTGTTAGATTTGAACCTGCACGTGTGTAAGATGTCTTAAGAAAATTTTATTGAAATGCCTTTTTCAAAACCAAATAAACCTACATTTTTTTGCGAGAAATGTGGGTTAACCGTCTTATTTAAAAAGAACTTTTATGCTCATATGAGAAAATTCCAACCAAAGAGGATATAGTAATATTTAATCTATATAAAGCTTCCATGGTTTCGGAAATGAACTTTTACTGGAATTAAAAGATCTTGAAATATGCATAAAGCAGTTGAAATCCTTTTGATCAAGTACGTTATGTAAAAGAAGCAATTACTGTTGAATAATTTGGATAATGCAACAAATTTACCACTTGTGCAACAAAAAATGGCTGCTACTCCAAATAAAAATATTAACCAGCAAATATAAAATTTATCTAAAAGTATGCAGGTTCCTAGAGAGCAAAAACAACAATAATATGTAAGTACCATAAACACTTAATTAAAGCAATGTATGCACTACTCTTTTATCATTTCATGTCAATGTGATTGTTGAAAACTAAATTATGAAATGTTCCTTTCTTGCAGAACTCCACCAAGATTAAAACTGCTCGAAAAGAGGTTGTCCTTCGATAGAGATGCCTTTATGACCATTCACTTTGTCTTTTAGTT